>LPNX011089588.1:258968-334708 GCA_001517045.1 Pseudotsuga menziesii
ACAGTAACACATCACCTGCTACATTAGCTTCCTAAGTAGTCTCTTGCTACCTGTCTCCTTTCTTCTTTGGAGTTCTGTAGTCTTTCTTCAGATGTCCTCTCTTACCACAGTTCTGGCACTCAATCTTTCCCAGTCTAGATTTAGATATTCCCTTCTAGAATTGATGCGATTACCTGGGCTCTTTCCTGTGACCTTTGCCTTCTTCTGCTCTTCATGATCAATGCATTACCTGATGTCTCAGCTATGCTTTTTCTTTGTATTTCCTCACTAAGAATAACACCACCAACATCATCAAATTTAAGAGTATTTGAACCAACGACAGAGTTACTTATAGCCATGACCATGCCATTCCATATTTCTTGAAATAAGCTTAAGATTAGAAGAGCCCTAACCTCATCATCAAAGTTTACTCCTACAGAACTTAGCTGATTAGTAACCATATTAAATTCATTTAAATGGTCAGCGAAAAAAATAGAATATATAATATGAAGAAACTTTGCAAATTCTTTTCGAAGTCTTTATTGTATCAATGCTTTGCTCACCGCTTCACTTAGAGAGACCCAAGATGCAACGTAAGTTTATTAATTGGCATGCATTAGAGTAGAAATCCAAGATGTAATGTAATCTTATTAACTAGGCTACATTATACTAGTGGCAAGTTTTTATGTGTAATATTTATTTTTACATTTACATTATATCTTTTGTTGTTTAATAACATTATATTATTTTATGTTATTAATATTATACTATATAAATTATGGATAAATTATACTATATGGATTATGGATAAATTATCTATCTTATGTATTATGGTGTAACATTAGATGGATTATATATATGATGTATTATGCTAAATGAATTGATAGATGTTTTAGTTTACCGTTCTAAAGTATGTTGATTACTTTAAAGTTTAAATTCTAAAGTTCTTGAGTATTTACCAAATATTTTTAGTTTATTTTTGTATGAGGAAAAATTAATTATGTTGGTTAATAAGCTTACCTTGCAAAGAAGCAACTTCATTAAAAAGTTGAGTGTTAGAGACTTACAAGAGAGAATTCTATCCCACCACTAAGCAACATTAGCTTGCAACAAGGCACTCTCATAATGATGCTTCTCATTAATGTTGTGGAAGGAAGAAACTTTATCATGAAGTTTATGATGAGATTTCTACAAAATAACATCTTTTTTCTCACAAATTTCTTGCATTTTTCAAAGAGCCAGTTCTTCATCTTCATCAAAAGAATCCATGGTGAAACGAAATGAGAATACTTTGTAATGGTTAATATGACTGGAAAAATGCATATCGGTAAAAAAAATACATTAGGTGAACTCCTAAAATTATATCCCTTCTCTCTTTTTCAATAAAAGACTCCAGGGAAAAATAGTAATGTCCACCCCTTAAATAAAATATTCAAGTTACAACAATATCCTACTTATCATTCCATCCAAAAAAATATCTCCAAAGAAAATTGTTCTAAGGGTTTTTTCTTTTCCAAATTATTCTTCCATGATTTGTTTTGTAAAGAAGAGGAAGTTACTTGGACATGTGTGTTGTTTAACTGTTAACTAAATTGCCCCATTACCAAAAACATCCATCAGAATCCAACAAACCAAGAATCCTTGAATATGATCAATTTGTGGTTCAATTTGCAATTATGACATTATGGATGATTTAGACACTAAAAACACCACCTGGTTTTAGTTTTAAGTTGATAAACTTGCATATTTGCAATTACTAAATTTACAACTCCCATATTTAGGACAAAATCATGTCGAAAAAGATGTTGGAAATGAGGTGATTTAGTGAAAGTTTATCCCATGCACTATTTTACTTCGTCAAACCAACAAGGTTCATTATTTGAGCTTATTTCCATTTAGTGCTAAAATAACTACACTAAAGGTGGCTTTTAATTGATGGTACCAAACCTCGTCATTCAAAAGAAGGTGTTTTCAAAAACCATTTGGTTAGTTATTTCCCTCCATGTTTTCCTTTGAATTTGCAATTGTTCCTACATCATCATCATACTCTTATGTCTTTGATAAATGCTCAATTTAATATTTCTCTTATGTCCCTCCTACCACACAAATCAACATCTTGAGATTAAAATCCCTAAACTAGTGACACTTTAAATGGATAACTAAGAGGGAGTCACTCTCACCTCACGAGCCCCCTTCTACTCTTGGGTTGTAAGTAGACTATTCAAAATCATGAAAAATTGTCGAGTTGGAACTAATAATCATGCATATGGGCCATATATTAGTGACTCACTCTAGGAAAATAATCCTAAAAATGATATATCATATGTTGGATTGTGGAAGCCTCTCAATACTTAAGTATAAGACGCAAGGGATCCCTAATTGAATAAATCATAAGGCACAATACTTGTTAAGGTTTTGCAAATGGGGTAGCAAGCTAAGTGAGATTGATTGCAGGGAAAAATCCATATTTAAGCGCACTTGAGCCAAACGAGTATTGGTATGGGTGACCTCTTAGGAAGTCCTGGTTATCACGTGCAATCCTTGAAGGTGACAATTGATGCCATACTATCCATTTATCTAGTGTTAATCCCACTTCTTCACCCATGTGAACATCACCCAATGCAATGAGTGCTAAGTGGACTATTCAAAATCATAAGAAATTTGTGCATTGCGAATAATACCCAAGGAAATGTATCACAGATTACTTACTTACTATACAGACATACTCCCAAAAATGTTATATCATATGTTGGATTGTGTTAGCCTCTCAATACTTAAAAGAAGAGTCAAGGGTGCTCTAATTGAGTAGTTCATAAGTCAAAACACTTGCCAAGGTTTTGCAAATGGGGTAGGAAGCTAAGCGGCCCTGATTGGAAGCCTCTTAATACTTAAATATAAGAGTTAATGGAGCTCTAATTGAATAGTCCATAAGGCACAATACTTGTTAATTTTTTGCAAATGGGGTAGCTAACTAAGTCATATTGATTGTGGGGAATATCCACAGCTAGTCACACTTGATCCAGAGGAATCTTGATATGGGTGACCTCTCAAGAAGTATTGGTTACCAAGTCTAAGCCTTAGAGGTTACTATTGATTTCAATATGTTTCTTTTCACTAGTTTCAGTCCCACTTCTCCACCCCTGTGAGAATCACCCGATGTAATGACTGCTAAGTGGACTATTCAAAATCATGAAAAATTGCTTAGCTGTGACTAATACTCATGTATATAGGTCACAAATTAATCGCATACTCTACGCAAATATTCCGGAAAATGATATTCCATATGTTCAACTATGGAAGCCGTTTAATACTTAAGGTTTTTTTATGAAAGTAAGATAATGGTGATGAAGGGATTGGAGATCAATGTTTTATGAAATGGGAAAATGGGGTCAATCAAGGATAGTAACAAAGAACTTACTAACATATAAGGATATCTAGGATTTCAGAGCCAATTCCTACTATATCCAATAAAGGCCATATTTATCCTAGGATCTAAAAGGGAATTATTGAAGTAAACAGCCCACTTGCAAATCATCGCAAGTAAGAAACCATTATTGATCCAAAAATCAAGGTCCATAGCATTAGCAAGGTTTTTTCATCATATTTCTAGCATCAAACATCCATAAGAGACAAAAGATATCACGTTAAGTATTTATTGGGATTTATTCCACAATTGAAACATGAAAAATGAATGACGAAGAAGTTGATACAATTCGAAATATATGAAATAAATATATAAATAATAGATAATGAATTGGTGATAGGTACAATTGATTGGCTTGCCTTAAATATGTCTTGGGAACTAATTTGAAAAGTTGTGTCCTATTATAATTACTAATAATAATGAATATTGAAATATTTGTAACATTTCCCTTCCCTTAAAATTTTCTTTGTCCTCAAAGAAATGGTAATGAAGGATGTCGTTGTCGAAAATGTTCAGATTCCCAAAAGTGTCTTCTTTAGGAATACTTTTCCATTTAATGGGATATTGTTTAATCACTCAAGTTCACAATCTTTTTTCTTTGGTAGCAATAATAGCTCCTGGCTCAAATATAATTCATCCTTCTTCATCCAATAAGGGAATCATTCTTTGTGTTCTATGGTGTTGTCCTAATAGTTTTTTTAGACATGATACACGAGAAATGTTGTGGATGTGACTTGTGTCTAGTAATTCCAATCCATATTCTACATGAATAATCTTCCTATTGATATGATATGGTCCATAAAAACTTGGATCTAGTTTATTATTTCTGCCTTGTTTAAGTGATAACTGCTTATAGGGTTGTAATCTCACAAATACCCATTCTCCAATTTCAAACTCTCTTTATGTTCGATGTTGATTGGATTGTTGTTTCATCTGATTTGTTGGGCCTAGAAAAGTTTGGTTAATTTTTCTCTCTAATATTTGGATCCTTGTCGAGGTGTGAACATGGTTGTGATAGAGCGAGTGTTGAATCGGTCGGCTTCAAAATTTTGAGTAGAATTTGGGGGAAATGTAATTGTTTAGACAAATTTTGATGAAAAAGTTGGTGAGGTAGTTACAAGGTTTGTACAAATTTGGGGTTGTGGGAATGCGATGTAAAGTTGACTAGTAGAGCCTATAAAAATGTAATGGGTTTGGATTTTTGGTGTTGGCTGAAGTCAAGTTTGTAATGTCAATAGAATGATTTTGTAGTGTTATGTTGAAGATGGATAAGAGTCATGAGTATACTATTGATTCACAAACTATGTGTGCATACTCAATGTAATGGGGATTATGGAGGAATGTATGCAGGTTCTGTGTGTAGAACAAAGTGTTTGAACTATGAATCTTGCTAATTAATGAGTGCTTTTATAGTTTATCCCGTCTCGGGTTTCCACATTAAATTTGTTGTGTCGAATGTTGTATGATGAATGTGTATGTTGTTTTGTATACTATTGCAATTTGTGATAATGTGTCAATGTCTGAATAAGTGATTGAATCAAAAAAGATTCGATAGGTTTTATGAATATGTTTAAGGTTGTGAATAGACTGTAATATGCTATCATGTTAGTTTTTCTATCGTTGTCCTTTATGCCGATGTCTAGCAAGATAAGATCCACTTCTTTATTGCAGAAACCTATTTCCTACAACTCATATAGGTATCTAGAGTCAGAGCTCACTTTCTTCATAGATGTTGTCGACAGGGCTAAACCTTGTCGATCCAGTACCTTGGGTTTTTTTTGGTTTGGTATAAGTTGAACCTGGGTTAGTTAATATTGATCCACCAAATGGTTTCGTTGTCGAGATTGGGATCATCGTAAAGGAGACATTTTTTTGCACTCGTCGAAGCCTAAGATTTAGGATTGGGTAGATCAGAAGGCTCAAGAATTTTCTCAAGAAGAAAGTAGTGGGTCACGACTGACTCCAACATAATGGTTAGGGAGGTATGTTTATTCAGATATCCATGAGATTTCCTTTAGTGAATTCCCTATTATATTATATGAATGGTAGTGAGGAAGAGTCGATTGCTACCCCGACAGATCTGGATTTGGGAGATAAGAGGAAAGCTGCTGACATGGGGAGAAACTGAACGGAGAAGAAAAAGTTCATAAAGGACTCCACACATGCTGATTTAATTGATGAGGATTATAATCTTCTTGTAGATAGAATGGATTAGGGTTCCGAAGAAACTTGTTAGAATATTGACAACTGGAATACTAAAATCTTCGAGGGATTCATCAACCTACTTCAAACTCTTTGTAATGTTGTGAAAGAAGTAAGAGTCACGTTCAATAAGAAGGTGGCACAGTCACAAGAAGCTGGCCCCTATGATGATCATTCGAATGAAGTCCAAACATCATGACAACATAGTAAGGTTCAGGTGGTACCCAAAGCACTTGATTTAGGAACAATGGAGTTGAATAATGTTATACAGGATATTACTTATGTTAGGTTATACATGTCTGTGCTACTAATGTTCATACCACACAACATTCATCAGGCATTAATTGAGGAAATCAAGGCATGAGAGCATGTGTTGTACGATCAACTAAAGCAATTGAAGTGCACCATGTCTTCATTGCAAAGTCAGCTAGAAGATAAGGAAAATCAAATGCATAAGTGGTAACAGGATAAGCAATGACTAGAGAAAGTTGTTTCTCTTACCTGTCAGGAAGTTCTAGAGGTCGGGGTCACACTTGATATGATTGTTGAAGCTTGTGTCGTCAAATTAGGGGAAGTTGCTAGTGACTTCCACCAAAATATTGTAGACTCAGAAGCTAAGCTTCTCCCCAGTACACTTCCTAAAGTATTGGAAGAGCGATAAGAGAAGGTTGAAGAGGATATGTGACAAATTCAAGAGGCCAAGGTACTTTGTGCTAAGCCATATGAGCAGGTTTCTCAGGCATGGGAGGCCTTAATGGATGATGTGGAGCTGCAAGATATAACATATAAACTTCATGCACAAAATACAAGTCTGGAAAGTCTACAGACCTCATTGCAAGACTTATCACCCATCGAGAAGATGAGTAAGGATAATGAGCTTAAAGTATTGCAGCAGCTGGTAGCCAAATTCTGTATTCAACAACAAAGAAGAATAGATCGTGTCATGAAGCTTCAAGCAGAGGAAGAGAAGGTGATTGCGACCATTTGTCTAGTCCATGCCGAAGTAAAGCAAGATTTAGATGGAACTATGGTGGATGTTTCAGAAAATTTCAGTTCTCAACTTATCGAATAGGTTTCCAAAGTTAAAGAGGATGTTCAATGACATATCAAGGAAGTGATGACAATCTTTCAATATTTTTGAGCTAAGTTGAACATGCCAGACATTTCGATCTGAGGTGGCTTAGGATCAGCCACATGTGAGTGTTGGGGGCCTGTTGGCTCTATGCATGTTTGGTTAAGTTTGGTATTTGGTTTTGGATCCCGGTCGAGGTGTGAACAGGGCTACAATAGAGTAGGTGTTGAATCGGTCAGATTCAAAATTTTGGGTAGAATTTGGGGGAAAAGTAATTATTTTGACAGAGCCTGATGGAAAATTCAGTGAGTTAGTTATAAGGCTTGTACACTTTTGGGGTAATGGGAACATGATGTAAATTCGGCCAGTAGATCCTATAAAAATGTAATGGGTTGGGAGTTTTGGGGTTGGTTGAAGTCAAGTTCTGAAAATACAAGTTTGTAATATCGATAGAATGATTTTGTACTATTCTGTCGAAGATGAATAAGAGTTTTGAGTATATTGTCGATCCACAAGCTATGTTCATGGAATCAATGTAATGGGGATTAAGGAGGAATGTCTGAAAGTTGTGTGTGGATACCGAAGTGGTCGAAATGATAGTCTTGCTAATTAACGAGCACTTTTGTGGTTTTTCCTGTCTTTGGTTTCAGCATTAAATTATTGTGTCGAATGGTGTATGATAAATGTTTGTTGTTTTGTGTATTGTTGCAATATGTGATAATGTGTTAATGTCTGAATAACTAATTGAATCGACAATGATTCAATTGGTTTTATGAATATGTTTAAGGTTGTGAATGGACTTTAATATGCTATCATGTTAGTTGTTATGTTGTTGTTTTTTATGTCGATGTGTATCAAGAGACGATCCCTTTCTTTTCTGCAACAACCTAGTTCCTGCAACTCCCATAGGTATCTGGTGTGAGACATCACTTGCTTCATAAGTGGTTCTGATAGTGTTAAACCCTATCAGGATAGTACCTTTATTTTTTGTTGTTCTGGTTGAAGTTGAACTCGGGTTAGTCGAGATTGAGCCAACACGATGTAGATCGTCCATGATTATTTGAACAACTTTTTGATTCTCCTCTAAATGATCTTTTGTTGATGCAACTATCACCTGATTTGTGGCTAGATCCTTCCATTTCAGGGGTTCATATCCATAGAAATCTTAGAATGGTGTCATTATGGTGAATGTATGATATGTGGAATTATACCACCATTCAATAATATGCAACCATTGAAACCATTTATTTTTCTTGTTGGTTACAAGTTAACGTAGCTACATTTCCAAGCATTTATTTATTATTTCTGTTTGATTGTTTTTTTGGGGATGGCAAGATAATCTCATGTTAAGTGATTTCCCAATTCGTTTGCAAAATTCTCTCAAAATAGAAAAAAATTGAACTTTTTTCTCTTGCAACTATGTGAGTGAGAAAATCAAAGAGCGTGAAAAAGTTAGTGTGGCTGAGATTTTGAGTGCCTACATCCAATGGGAGAGAAAATCCATCTCTTTCTTCATGCATTATTTATCTACATCTCCAACATCTTCCGCATGGTCTTTCCCTAGAGACTCACGCCCATTCCAATTAACATATTTCACCTAATAACCCATTAGCACATAACTAAGAGTTAAGGCTAATAAAAAGTATTAAGGATTAAAATAAGATGAAGGTACTTTTTCACTCAAGGTTATGCTAGCATCATGTTATAATCCTCCTAGGCTATATACAACCCCATTTCCTTTTCAATGGTGACTTCATAGTCCTTTGTTTTCTTTAGCATTTTCCTCAGCCACAAACAACTGTATTTTTATATTAATTTTCTCAAAATGCAATTTGTCCATCCTTTTAGGAATTTCATCATCAAACTCTACATCATTACATCAGGGGTCCAAAACTAGGGTGTTACAAAGACTATAGCGATGGCACATTAGTGAAAGGATCTGAAATTCACACTAAAGAAACTTTGTTGGAAGCTACATCCAAAGTCGAACCGTAAGAACCACAAGAAGGATGTCAAGAAGAAGAACCTTCTAGCCACAAATTCAAGCATGGATCTAGAAAGAAGCTCAGATGTGGACGAAAAGATTATATGTACCATAGTGTAGAAGGAGGTGAATCTAAATAGCCTCCAACCTAAGGAAGAGAAAGAGATCAAGTTAAGCATGTTTAACTCAAAGTCATAAAACAATGCATGATCATTTTTTCCATAAGTGCAGAGCATGTTGATGAAGTGGAGGTAGACGCAGTACCCTTGGATGCTTTTGTGTAACATTCAAAAGCACCTACATGTATAGGAGGGATGTACTCTTCATGAGGAGACCTAACGAATAGTAGTTCTTGTTCAAGGATAGGAAATCCTTCATCATCAACATGCACACAGTTAAATTAAAGATCACTCTGGTAAGTGTTAACTAAGTGAAAAAGTTGATCAGTTCAAGTAGGAAGCTTGTATTGTTTATTTTAACACAAAATTAACAAGAAGGTTAATTAGTGAAAGTGAATGCATCCTTGGAGAGATGCACCAAAGATAAAAACATCAATTGGAGATCCTTTTGTAGGCATACAAAGAATTGTTCCAAGATCCTACGGGGATATCTTCTAAGAGGGAGGCAGTGCATTAGATACAATTATTGTTGGATTCTCCATTGCCAAACATTGGATTGTACATATAATGTATCATAGAAGCATTTGAAGTAAATAAGTAGTTGCAGTAATTGCTAGACCAAGGCGTGATTCGACCAAGCACCTCATGTTATGGGTCACCTATCACTATAGTACCCAAGAAGGAAGGGACTTGGAGGATGTGCATTAACTATAGAGCCTTGAACAAGATCAAACTAAAGAATCGGTACTCTCTGCCGAATATCTATGGTTTGTTGGACCACTTGCAACATGCCATTTACTTCACCAAGTTGGATCTCAAATTGGGATACCACCAAATGTGAGTGAAGGAATAAGACACTTGAAAGACCATGTTCACGATTAGAAAAATTCTATATGAATGGTTAGTAATTCCATTTTTTTATGCAATGCACCGACTACATTTATGTGTTTAATGAATGATGTACTATGCCCTTTTTTATATTAATTTGTTATAGTATATCTAGATGAAATAGTGGTTTATATTGCTACCTAGGAAGAGCACATCTCACATCTCAATCAAGTATTAGAGACTTTGAAAAAACATGAGTTGCTGGATAATTTGAATAAATGTGAGTTCACCCAGTAGTCGTTGGTGTATTTCGGGTACATGATTGGTGGAGGAAAACTCAATATTTATCCTACAAATATGGAGGTCATCACTAAGTGGCCTAATCCTACAAATTTCATTGAAATTAGGAGCTTTTGGGGGAGGAACACAATAGCTTCAAAGTTTCATAGCTTCATTTTCTGTTGTGGTTACACCCCTCCATGCCATAACAACCAGTAGAAAGGGGTTCCAGTGGGGAAAGAATGAACATAAATTCTTTTAAGAGATATAGTGAAAGATTAGTTGGTCACCATTTCTCGCATTTTAATTTACAAAATAATCTAGAACTCGAGACAAATGCAAGTGGATATGCTATGGGAGTAGTGTTGATGCAAGGAGGGAGGCTCGTATGCTATCATTTTGAAATGCTTCATGGGGGATTTCTAAACTATTCTACCTATGATAGCGAAATCTATGCCCTAGTTCAAGATGCTAAGAAGTGGGAGCACTATCAATGGGAAAAGAGACCATCATTTACACTGATCACTAGCCACTACAATATATACAATCCTAGAGTAAGCTAGAACATACCAAACATTATAAGTTGATGGGATTCTTACAACAATTTCGTCTAATAATAAATTATAAGAAGGGAAGTACTAACAAATTGGAAAACATGCACTCAAGGAAACCTACAACAAATTTTACATCTTTGGGAACTCTTATGCACATGGAACCTTTTACCCATGATGCATACAAGGAGGAGTACAAAAAATATGAGGACTTCAAGGAGGTATTTCAACAACTGCAAGGCCAATTCCATGTAAAATAAGGTGACATCAAAGTTAACTATCATCTCCAAAATGAGTTTCTCTACACATAGAAAATTTTTGTGTTCCTAAAGGTGAGATATTGTAGTTTATCAGAGAGGCACACACATCTGAATTTGCTGGGAAATTTGATAGATGGAATATATTTCAAACTTACAAATGTATGTTTACTAGAGCGCAAGTCACATGAAAAGTACAATGAAAGACATGACCAAAAAAATTTTGAGAAAACATTCAAGGTGGGAGACATAGTATGGTTACACCTAAACAAGGAATGACTACCGGGTCCTGTTAAGAAGATCAAGGATTTGAGGTATGGTCCTTTTGCAGTATTGGATAAGGTGGAAGATAATTCCTATAGAATCAATCTACCTCCATATATGCACATTTAATCTGTAGTGAATGTGGAAAATATGAAACTTTATGAACCTTCCATGTTGGATAAGGAATCTGAGCAGGTATTACCTTATATAGAGGACTTAGTACCAGAGGCTCAGGCAAAGTTAACATAAAACATAGTTTTGTAGAAGAAGTCCAGAACTACCTGGTGGGGGCAGTATGAACTATGGAAAGTGGGGTTAAAAGTAAAACTTCAATTCAAGGATAAATGCTACTCCAAGGAGAAGGGAGAGAAAAAATTTCCTCACCTCATTCAATAAAAGCTTTTGGGGACCAAAATACTCCCAAAATGGGGAGGTGTGATCCAAAATGGATCAATATATAATTTTTCACCTACTTGGAAGTTGGAACTTTTGGGTTCAAAATATTGTGTGAAGTAGCTTATAGAGCCCATTTTATGGGAAGGTCTCATTTTGCAAATGTGAGGTCTGGAGGATTTCGAGGCCTGTTTGAGGGTCCAAATTATGTTTTTTGGGGTAAAAATTTAATTTATTGTGTAATTTCCATTTGTGTGATTCTACAATCTGATACCTTTATAATAGTCCAATAATTTTTTCAAACAAAGTCTGTATGAAAAATTTATTCCCCCGCAAGTTGCCTATCTAGTTAACCACCATGGTACCAAGTAGATTCCATGTCAGCTCTCATTTCTCACACATGTGGAGATATTCACGTGGATATTCAATAACATTATAAAAGGACCAAAACACTAACCCTAATAAGGAGTTGGGACATATAGAAACCATAAACATAACCCTCGATGATTATCAGGCTAAGTTAAATGCTAAGTTTCTATTAAACAAGGGTGTTGATACCAAAATCTAGCCTATCAAAACTTGTCGTTTCTGGTTGTGTGTTGCTCAAAAAGTTCAAAAGTGACACTGTTGGAAGCTCTTCATCTAGTGATATTTTTCCAAAGCCATGGGCTTTGTTAACTTCATCAATCTCCCTTCAGTCCAAACTTTTATTTTGATAAGTCCAACAATTTATTTTTAATCATTTCAGCAAGTCAAGATTTCTCCTATGATCAAATTTTTAGAAACTTTTATTGCTTATAACCTTGTATAGTTTCCAAAGCCATATAATATAGTTTAAATAATTTAAAGGATTTAAATTATATGTTAAAAAGATAAAATGAATGTTATTTTAATTCATATACGTTTTAATATAAACCTTTTAAATTATGTCTTTTGTAAACCTCACATTAACATGGTCCTTATGTTTAAAAAAACTAGTTTATGAAATAAATAAAAAAGCATTTGTATCCAAGCGACACCACTATTCCAACTCCATGTAGTAAGTAATTTTTTGGTCTTGGGTATTTTCACCTCCAAATTATTATTTAACCTCAAGTCCCAACCAATTTACCAAGTTTCAAAGCGCTCATATCATAGTCATTGAAGCCCAAGCTTCGAGACATCACAATTCAAACTCTATGAAATAATTAATTTTTTGTTATTGTGGTCTTGTCTCCACCAAATTATTATTTAGCCTCAAGTCCCAACCAATTTACCAAGTTTCAAATCACTCATACAACAATCATCAACGCTCGAGTTTTGAGTGAATCCATGCAAGATCCCACGGTTCAATTTACCAAGTTTCAAAGGACTCATACTATAGTCATCGAAGGCCAAGTTTCAAGTGAATCCATGTGGTCATGTCGCCACCAAATTATTATTTAACCTCAAGTCCAAACCAATTTACCAAGTTTCAAAGCACTCATACCAAAGCCATCGAAGCCCAAGTTTCGACACATCACAATTTCAACTCCATGCAGTAAGTATTTTTTTGGTCTTGTGGTCTTGTCACCACCAAAGTATTGTTTAACATTAGGTCGCAACCAATTTACTAAGTTTCAAAGAACTTATACCACAACCATCGAAGCCCAAGTTTCGAGACTTCACAATTCCAACTCTATGCAGTAAGTAATTTTTTGGTCTTGTTGTCTTGTTGCCACCAAATTATTATTTAACCTGAAGTCCCAACCAATTTACAAAGTTTCAAAGCACTCATACAACAATCATCAAAGTTTGAGTTGTTAGTATTTTTAATCCTCCCTTGTCCAAACTAGTCTATTAGATTATATTTGCCTAACTTAGTATTCAGTTAATTATTATTGGGTCTGCTAGTACCATTGGGTCCACTTGGTCTAATGGGGCCACTAATACCAGTCACTAAAGTGTGGGAAACACATATAGAGGTTAACTGCAACTGACTGCACCTTCATGCTTCAATTTAAGTTCCTTTAAGACCAATCCCTACAATTTAGGAGCCACTAGGAGTGTCAGCACCAACCTCCTTTAATTGTTGGTAGTTGGTAACTAGTTAAGCTAAGCTATGCTCCAATTACATTTAGTTAGATGTCCTCTAGTTTATTTAGTGCTAGTATTGCATGACCGCATTTGGGTAGGCTCCTATTCTCACCTAGTTCTCACCTATCACATCAATTAGACTAGTTTAACTGATTATAACTGATTGAGACACTGAATTAGACAAATGGAGTTGATCTAGTGAACTCTGATAGTTATTTAAACACTTCTAGTTAGTCATGCAGTCAAACTAAGTTGGTAGATTCAAATCATATCCACATGATTGTAATATTTTTATCATTTAAGAAAAATGATCTTAGGATCTTATCTAAGAGCATAACATGAACAACAATAAACACAAGATATAGGAGACATAAAAAGTTTTCCTCAGGGAAACCATAAAGTAGAAAACCCCGTAACTTCCTCAGAGATAGAATGAGCACCAATGGTAGCAGTAAAACCTGAAAACATAAAGATGATCTCCAACAAATTTCTCTCTCTCTCTCTCACTTGAGAGAGCCTATCCTCTCTCACTCATGCACCCCAGTGAGTGTGTGTGTGTGTTAAATAGAGAGGCTCACTCTCTATTTATATTCTTTTGTTCACTTAATTTCCACTCCAACATGTCGGCCTCACTTAACAATTACTTACCAGGGCCGACATCTCTAGGAGAGTCTAATAACCCTAGTGCCCCACAACTATGGGTACTTTTCCCTCTGATCAACAAGGAGGGTTAGAATTGACTTGTATGTGGGGACTATTGCCCTGACTTACATTAAATCACCTAGGTTGGACTTCTCTAGGAGAGTCTAATAACCCTAGGGCCCCACAACTGTGGGGAATTTAACCCATGAACAAAAGGGAGGGTTACCCTCTATGACTTTACATGACTTGTTTACATTATTGAATCTCCCGATCAGAACATTAGAGCATGACATGACTCAATTACATTACAGATACTTCCCAGAATAAACATCGGGGTACAATACATAAAATATACAAGTGAATACATTCCAAAGTTACAAATACATCAACACTCCATCTTAACTAGGAAGGTATTCTCTCGACACAATCTATTAGCACAAGTCTTCTTCTATGTATCATCTAGATCATCATCAAGTTATCTTCATCTTCAATTCATCTTCATTTCTGGATCTGGATCATCATTGGATCATCATCGAAACTGGATCATCACTAGATCATCATCAAATCTATATCATCATTGGATGATCATCGAAACTGGATCATCATCAAAGCTGGATCATCACTGCTTCTACCATCTCGATCAACTGGTGCTATCTCTTAATTATTCTCATCGTAGGAAGTTCTACATATCCATCCCTTTTTCATGCTTGTTGTAGGCCTAACCTCCATGTAGGTCTTCTTCAGCACTTATATATGAACCTTAGTCAAAACGGCCTGCCTAGCACTTACATCTCACCATGTGAGGAACACATCCAACAACCATGCCAGAAAGGCCCAACAATCACATCTGATCATGGGAGGAACACATCTAAGAAGCATATCAGAAAGGCCTAGCACTCACATCCAATCATGGAAGGAACACATCTTAGAACCATATCAGAAAGGCTCGGCACTCACATCTAATCATGGGAGGAACACATCCAAGAACCATATCGAAAAGGCTCAGCACTTATATCTGACCATGGGAGGAACACATCCAAGAACCATGTCAAAAAGGATCAACACTTATATCCGACTATGGGAGGAACACATCCAAGAACCATGTCATAAAGGCTCAGCACTTATATCTAGCCATGTGGGGAACACATCCCGCATCCATGCTAGAAGGGATCAACACTTATATCTAGCCATGTGGGGAACACATCCCACATCCATGCTAGAAGGGCTCATCACTTATATCTAATCATGTAGGAACACATCCCATAGTATCCTCAGAATGGTTCTACACTTACATCTGATCATGTGGGAGCACATCCCATAGTCACATCAGAATGGCTCTGCACTTACATCTGATCATGTGGGAACACATCCCACAGTCACATTATAATGGCTCTGTACTTACATCTAATAATGTGGGAACACATCCCACAATCACATTAGAATGGCTCTATACTTACATATGATCATGTGGGAACACATCCCACAGTCACATCAGAATGGCTCTACACTTACATCTGATCATGTGGGAACACATCCCATAGTCACATCAGAATGGCTGTCAGCCCTAGGTTGAGTATTCCTGGTAACTGACCAGATGCCTCCATTCTCCTAGAGAATGGCATTCAACGCTTATATCTGATCACGTGGGAACACATCCCATAGGAACCTTAGAATGGCTCAGCACTTACATTTGACCATGGAAGGAACCAATCCTCTCACCATGTCAGAATGGCTCACGGACTCATCAGTTCCCCTTGGAGGGAACCTCGAACTGGAGAACACCAAGCATCTCCCTGAAGTACTCAAACTTCACTATGGCCAATGGCTTAGTCAACACATCAACTGTCCGTTTGTCCATTGCAACATACTAGAGCTTCATTGCTCCTCTCTGCACCATATCCCTGATATAGTGATATTTGATCTCAATAAATTTTTACTTGTCATGGAACACCGTGTTCTCAGAAAACTTCACACAACTCTATTTGTCACAATATATACAAGTAGCATCCAACTGGAGATCAAATAAATCAGACAGTAGCTTCCTCAACCATACTACCTTAGAACTAGCTGAACAAGCTACGACATACTCTACTTCAGCTGTACTCAGTGCCACACAAGACTGTTTCCTACTAAACCAAGAGATCATACCTGATCCCATACTGAAGCAGCACCTTGAAGTGCTCTTTCTATCGATTGCATTGCCTGCCTAATATGAATCCACATAACCCTCCAGGTTAATCTTCTAATTCACCTTATACTTGATCCCATAATCAACTGTACCCTTTAGGTACATGTCTCAATATGTTCACAACAAAACAAATATCTATTCTTGTATCCATGAGGTACATCAATGAACCAATCATCTGATGATACATTGTAGCATCAACCGTCTCTGATGAAGCATCACTCAATAGCTTAAGGTTCGATGCCATAGGTGTGGTCATGGCCTTGCAGTCCATCATCCTAACCTTCTTCAAGATCTATACTACATAATTCCCTTTTCCTAGGGAGATTTTTCCACACCTCAATGCCTAGAAAGTAGTGCATCATATCCAAGTCCTTCATCTCGAACTTGGTAGCAAGTCTCCTTCTTGCAAGTTTAATAAGTTCCTCTTTTCTGTCAGGAACAAGTCATTGACATATAACAGGAGCATCACTAGTATTCCTCCTTCGACCTTGAGGTAAAGGCTGGAATCCGATTTACTCTTAGTAAAGCCTAGAGTCATCAGTAAGCTATCCATCCTATCATACCATTTTGAAGCTCAGGATCTTCTATAGTCACTCCCTCTGAAGTGGAGCATCATACTCCCTCTATCTTTCGTACTCTATGCACTGAAACATTATGTACCGGAGTGACAAGTAGCTTCCTCTGCTACTATTATTCTATGCATCCATCTGGGGTCACTCAATACCAAGATCCTCTATCTTGAACCTTTTCAAAAGTTCTTCTCACACCCATCTATGAGCTTGTCATCCTATATGGGCTTTCATCTTCAACCTATAGCAAAGGTTAAGATATTCATCAATGAGCTCATACAAGGGCTTCTTTCATTTGCACACATGATTCTGCCTATCATGTGTATTTCTAGTGGCTGCAAATGTCTCTTTGTAGTCTATGACTTCTTTCTATGAGAAACCTTGTGCTACAAATATTGCCTTGTATCCCACGATGTTTCCATCTACTGCATCATGGAACTACAAAATTCCCTTTAGGTCATGATACTGCATCCTAGACATCATTCTTATTGAACTGGTCTTTCCTTTCTTCTTGGTTACTTCTTCATAGCTGGAAGGTTCTCCATCAATGCTGTCATTGCATTTGTCATATTATACTTCATCTTGAACTATCATCACTTGTTCTTCGGAACAAGTCTCATCCTTCTTTGCTTGTAGGAGATTTTACGTGATCTTTCCTACAATTCAAATGCATTAGTTGTATGGTTAGAAACATTTCATGAGGTATATTCATAATGAAAAAATCTTTTACATCAATATATGCAACTATTTAGCCAATACAACATTCATCCATATCTCATGGAACTTTCTAGATGCCTTCCATCTCTACCAGGACAAGATTGAGATTGTGCACTAATCCAATATGTTAGCAAAGAGGTTTCATTCTAGATAAGTAGCAATGGAGAGTTGTATAGAACCATGAGCTGCTTACCCATCACATGCATATTAGTACTAGACTGTCATTAATGCAAACATTCTATCAGGCATAATACATAAACTGAATATAAACAAATGCATATCAAAACAATATCATGGAATGACAATTGAATACTTATCTTTATTTCTTTTGTGGGTAGACTCCTTCTTGAGCCTTCAACTTCATCATCTTCTTCATTCATAATTTCTTATCCAAATGCTAACATGGATAAGAGGTTCTTCAAGAGTGGAGTCCTTCGTATTTCTCATTGCTTAAGGGATCTTCTTTGAATGGTGAGGGCTTGACCTTTAGTTGCTCCCATCTTCTCTTCTCTTATTATGAGTCGAGCTTCTTCTTCTTCCTAGAGTCTGTTGAAAGTAATCACTTCCTTTTGGCACACATTCCTTGAATGAATGAATCCCATGATCCTGGGAGGCCATTCAAGGTAGTTATCACAACTTCTGCATTCTCCAATTGTTTTTCTACTGCTTCAAGCTTTTCTTTTATTTGAGAGACCCTTGTAAAGTATGACTGCATGGTCTCTGTATTCTGGATCTTCACATTCTTCAACTAGTTTCTTAAAGTCATCTTCTTATTTATGTTCTTCCCTTCAAATAGCTTGGTCAAGGAATCAAACATCTCTTTTGGTGTCATTAGGGAAGACACTTGTGGTATAAGGTGATCCTTGATTGAATCGGCAATGATATTCTTGGCCTTTAACAAGTTCTTCTTGTGTAAGGCTTTTAGCCTCATCTCCCTTTAGAACTGGAACCTCTCTACTTATGTAGGTGTCCAATTCATTTCCTTTAATAACTAGTAAGATCCTATACTTCCATGCTTGGAAGTTTTCAGCCTCACCAAGATTTTCATCAAGCTCGTGTGATTAGCCATCTTAAAATGAGAACCTCAAATGTAAATAGCAAAAGATTATATCTTACCGATTTAAGGTGTCCATCCTGGTTTCGGAGCTGGTTGATCTAGGGTTTGTCAGAAAAACCCTAATTTTCAAAACTTGGAATCTTTCAGATTTGATTGTATATAAATATATACCTCTTCAAGGAGAGCTTTCCAATGTACTCCTTTTCATAAAATAGTGGAGGGAAGCTCCTGGAATAAGAAGCCCTAGTTTACCAGTTTCTTCTACAGAAATGCCTGATACTGTTTCTGGGGTATCCTTGAAAGTAGTACTCCTCAGAGGTTGAAATTTTGTACTAAGGTAGCCTTGTCTATCCTTGTTAAAAAACCATGGGTTTCATTAGAATTGGTTTCACCAATTGGGATGTATGAGCATTTTCCCAAGGTGACCTGTTTTAGGACTGTTCAGCATAGTGAAGTTGTACAGACTGACATGTGTCACTGTTTCATCTTCGAGGTCTAAAAATTTTACCATAGAAATTAAAGTCTGTGCCCTTTCTGTAACATCTTGATAAATTTCATTTTGACCTTCGTATCCTGAGATATAGCAATTCTCCTCAGGTGTCTTGTTTGGGGAGGAATCCTGGGAGAGGATGGAACCCTAACTTGGAGGAATCATATCTCCTAGAATATAGCGAATCTAAGGCTGAAACTTGGAAACAGTGGATATCAGGAATTTATATTCGACCTATGAAATTTTTGGCCCTTGATAATTCTATAATCCCAAGATATAGCGAATGTACCAAAACTTATCAGTTTTAGTATTTAGGGTTTTTCGGCCCGAGGTCAAACTAGGGTTTGACTTTCCCAGAGTTTCACCCAACCAAAAATAATGACTCAGATCTATAAAATTCAATTTTGATGAGGATATTAATCCTATTATGGGCTCACTCAAAAATTCCTCTTCTGAGAAAAGCCCTAATTTCCCCCAGCAAAAACTGAAAATGCCTGGAATCAAATTCCGCTTCGATAGAAAGATGTGCCCTTCAATGGAGAGCTAGACTAGAATCATTTTGCTGAAGGATTGTGGAGAGAGACCAAAAAATTAGGAATCCCTAGCTTCTGCAGCTACATAGTGTCTTCTTCTTAGGTTAGCTTTGATACCATGTTAGATTTTTATCATTTAAGCCGTATGATCTTAGGATCATATCTGAGACAATAACGTGCACAAGAATAAACACAAGAGACAGGAGACACAAAGAATTTTCCTCAGGGAAACCATAAAGGAGAAAAACCCACAACTTCCTCAGAGATAGAATGAGCACCAATGGTAGGAGTAAAACCAAAAAACATAAAGATGATCTCTAACAGATTTTTCTCTCTCTCTCACATGAGAGAGCTTCTCCTCTCTCACTCATGCACCGCAGTGAGTGAGTGTGTGTGTGTTAAATAGAGAGGCTCACTCTCTATTTATATTATTTTTTTCACTTAATTTCCACTCCAACATGTCGGCCTCACTTAAAAATTACTCACCAGGGCCGACATCTCTAGGAGAGTCTAATAACCCTAGTGCCCCGCAACTGTGGGGACTTTTCCCTCTAATCAACAAGGAGGGTTAACCTTGACTCAAATGTGGGGACTATTGGCCCAACTTACATTAACTCACCTAGGTCTGACTTCTCTAGGAGAGTCTAATAACCCTAGGGCCCCACAACTGCGGGGACTTTAACCCTTGAACAAAAGGGAGGGTTAACCTCTATGACTTTACATGACTTGTTTACATTATTGAATCTCCTGATCGGAACCTTGGAGCATGACATGACTCAATTACATTACATATACTTCCCGGAATAAACATCGGGGTACAATACATAAAATATACAAGTGAATACATTCCGGAGTTACAAATACATCAACATCAAATTCTCCTTTATGTAACATTGTTGTATACTGCTGGGATTAATGAAGTTTATACTATAATTATATTGAGCAATACTTGTCTATTTCATGTGAGATTTGTATTTTGCAGTGGGTATTATTCATTCCTTTACATTAAATAATAATTCAATATAATTGCATTCATTTCCTGAAGATCAATGGAACATTAATTCTAATCTGGTATCAGAGCCTACTGGGGAAAGCTTCGAGTATGTCTGATCTCCATTGTACACCAGAAGTAGTTGGGTTTCCACAAAAGTCCCGCAAAGAGTGCCTTGATAACTTTGGATTCATTCAGAGTGGTGGTGTGGGCGTGACAAACCCTGAAAAAGTGTACATGTTGAGATGGAAGGATTGATTATGACATAGTGTGAATTGTTTTTGCATTTGCAATGTTTTCTTATAGGTGCTATGTAGATTGATTGAAGAAATTGACTGATCAGAAGGATAATTTATGGATTCTCAAGATTTCTTACCCCGCATCCTAACACCCTTCAACTATGTTAATTGGAGGGCAGATATGCAGGTATATTTGCACAAGCTTTTCTTGTACATGATGACAATGGGGTGAGATACTGAACCTCATCATCCTGCTGAGGAAAACACATTCTTGAACTGGTTGGATGAAGCCTTTGGCTTCCTTTGTGCTCACATCTCTAGAGACCTCCTCTTTCATATTGAGGGATTGAAGACTCCCAGAGAATCTTGGGAGAATATTGAATTATTGTTTGGAAATCAAGGTGAGCTTCGGGGACACATTCTAGAGAACAAGCTAATATCATTGCAACCCAACAGTTTCGAGACCATCCAACAATTTTTCACAAAATTCAAGTCTCTTACACTACAATGTAAGCAATGTGGAATAGAGAGGAAGGATGAGAAATTTGTGCTCTCAGTGCTCAGTAAACTTGGTTCTAAGTATTATGTATTTGTCTCTATCTTCCATTTTGGAATAGCTTCCATCCCCAATATGAATATGCCTTCACTTGATAGCTTTGTCGAGTCTTTTCTATCTTAAGATCAGAAAATTAGGGGAGGTAGTTGTGGCCACAATGCCATATCAATTGAAATGGGGTTAGATCAATCAATGGTATCCAATGTGGTTGGAAATTTATTTAGTTCAACACAAGGAATTGCCCATGTTTACTTCCCCCTACCCAAGGCACACTAGTCTACGATGACATGATTAATAGGAATTTAGGAAAATTTTAGGGGTAAAATTTAGTCCATGTGCTATTTTTTTACCTTTTTTCCAAAAAAGGATTCACTAATTTTCCTTTTTTTCAAAGGTGATTCATTTATTACCATGGGATACTTTTTTTTAATCTAAAAATTACCAAAATTATCCAAAAAGTATATAAAATACTTAGAAATTTGTATGTCTTTTTGAAGAAAATCACCAAACATTTTATGGTTGCAAAATTAAGAATTAGTAAGATTCACCAAGGTTTCTACACTTTCTAAAAATTATGGATCCTTAAAATTTCCCCTGCTAGGAATTCCATCAATGAATGTGGAAAAGTATCCCTTGGGTTCTCCCCTGAGGCTCTCTCTCTCTCTCTCTCTTGTGTGTGTGTGTGTGTCTATATATATATATATATATATATATATATATACAGAGAGAGAGAGAGAGAGAGAGAGAGAGAGAGAGAGAGAGAGAGAGAGAGAGACAGATTGCATATCTATAAATAGATAGATAGATAGATATATCTAAATATATATATATGTTTATTGATTTATCTACATGTATGAGTGTATGTGCATGCGATAGGGTAGTTTCTAAAAATAATTTATCCAAGGAGGTACTCAACTAGTTGGTCTATAGGAGGGGACATTTTGGCTCGTCTATACTATTGAAAAATAATGTCCCAATATAGAAGAAGATGATGAGCTCAGGTTGAGGGATTAACTACAAAAGTTTAAACAACTTGAATATGAAGTTTGAGTTGGAGTTAAAAAAAGGCCCCAATGGATTGAGAAATGTGCACATATAGTGAAATGAAAACTTGCTTGTTGGACATGTAATATAGTGGTGTAAGAGAAATGTGTTTAGATAATAATAAAAAATCCACCATATAATAGATTTGAGTGCATCAAGAGGAAGATATGAAACTCATGTTGGTGTGGAATTAAACCAACCAATCTTGTATAGTTGAGGGTAGGCCACTATTGGAGGCCTCATCCCTCTCACAACATATATAATGGCTTGCACTACCAAGAATGAAGTAGAGTTATGCCCCCTTTACCCATATCTATGAATCGAAAGGGTTTCCCCTCCTTTGAATCCTTTAGATATACAAGTGGAAACAATGGCATTGTCGACCCCTTTAATTTAATAGAAGACTTAGTGTTCCAACTTAGAAGATAATACAAATTCAAGTTGAACAACCTATAAAAGAAGTCACTGGAAAAATAAAATATGGTTAGAGTTTTTAGAAATAAGATGCCAAGATCCAAGGTTTTGAGGAATAGATTGTAGAAAGACTAAAAAACATAGGAGATGCAAGATCCAATTGACTATTATATAGTATTGATTGCACTAGTTGTAATCCAACAACATATAGGATCTTTATACCTAAGGATGCAATTGTGTGTGTGTGTAAAGGCTTCGACGAACTTGAGTTTGGATTAGTTTTGGTCTATGAATGATTAGTATCAATTGTTAGATTGGTAGCTAATGACCTATGTATTGCAAGACTTGCAAGGATGTTTTGGTTATTGATGAATACCAATGGAATGAGACCCCTATTTAATATTTTTGTTGTCTTCATTCTTGTTGCAACAATCAAAGTGTTGTCAAAGATGGCGAAGAACCTATTCTATCATGCCAGAACTAAGCATATTGAATTTCATCACCATTACATCAGAAAATTGATTAATAATGAAGACATTTGTCTTTACTATTGTCCCACAATAGAGAAAACTAGTAACATAATGACAAAACCACTTAGTAATAAGTTTGTCAAGATTATATATAATATTGGAATTGCATCTGGGGGTTCTTAGATTCCTTACTAAAAATGCATAATAATTACACCAAAAATTTATTGTTGTGTATATGTTATTTAGGATAGAGTTTTTATTCTGTAGTTCATTGAGGAATAATTGAGTATGCATATATGCTAGGTTGTTAGATGTTTTATGTGGATAGATAATGGATACATTGAAACATAATACTTGAGCTAGTGTATGAAATTTTTATGTACTTATGAAATCTAATAGATTCCTTATTTGATATTCTTTATTATTCCTCTTAGGGTCTATTTATGTTCCAAGGAAAATGGGGTTTGTTTGATCTAACACATTGTTTATTGTGGGGTGTGAGGCCATGATTTCACCCTCCTTTGTATTTTTTTTGGATCTTTTGATGCTAGATATGTCTCAATACAAGGTTTCTCCTTATTATCATTTGAGAGAATGTTAAAGTTTTTTTCATTTGGTTTGGAAGTTTTGGTTGTATCAAGGACATGTTTTTTTGGAGATTCTTCATTTTATTTTGAACTTTCTTGAAACTCTTTTTATGTCTCATCTAGGACTTTATCTTTGTGGTACTACAATGAGTATTCATAGAAAATGTGTCCATGTAAATGGAATTTGTGGCTCTTGAATGAGAAATGCTAGTAGTCTAGGGTGTGCATCTTTTCTACATCTTGAAATCTTGTTCTCATAATTCCTCAAAAGTGCATGATACATTCATATATACACAAATTCAAGCATATGAGGTGTACTTATCGTATTTTGTCACTTATGAAGTTTTGACAAAGACGCTAAGAGTGTTGCCTAATCCTTCTAGAGTGAGTGCATATGTATGTGGATAGTGTATTGAGTGAATTCTTCCTTATCTATGATGTATATTTCTATGTATTGTCTTAGCTAGAGAGTAGCTAAGTTGAAGAAATAGGGTCCATTTCCTAAGAGCCTCTCCTTTTCTTCACATTTGCTAAAGATTGTAGTGAATAATTCATTTAAACCTTACTTCAAGTCCACTTCTCCTTTTAACTTCCATCTTGAATTGACCCACCATGTCAAATCCTTTATTGAGAGCCGAATTCCTGCAAACTTGCTTATTGGTGTGTTGTTCAGGAACAAACACCTTATAATCGAAGGTATGGGGTTACCAACGTACTCTTAAAACTTGCAGACAATCAGCTTTAAAGTACAGAAAGGAAATAGGAATATAGGATGGATTCACCTGATTCATGACGGTTGATCCAAGCCTTGTCTTCTCCCGCTTTGCTTCTTCTCCAAAGCTTTCAGGGATGTTTCTCCTTCACCTGCAAAGAGAAAATCCTCCAAATGCAAACTTATATATGTATATTTGACAAGTTAGATAAACAATATATAGAGTGCTTAATCATAAATATTCATCAAACCATGATACATGAAATATATTCAACACACATTTGGAATAATGATCCTCTTTATTAACAATAGTGAATGAGTTAGGGTTACAACCCAACACCTGAAACAAGGACTCCTATGCAACCAAAGGATTCTGAGTTCTGCTGCTCCAAATACTTCTGAATGGATACCACCAGCATAACTTTGCTCTCCAAGTATGATTGATTAATGCGCTCCCCAAGGCCTCTATTTATACTTAGGGAAATAGAAAAGTTTCGAAGGTTGAGGAGGTTGAGACAGTTAATATAGTTAATGGTTAAGGATTAAAAAATCTCCATTGATTGCGTTTTATTATTTTTAATGTCAAATGAAGATGTAAGCGAGTGTTGATACTGGAAACCTACGTATGACACATGAGTTTCTATAAGGGAAACTCGCGTACAGATCTGTACGTGGGTTGCAATGATAATACCTGCATACAGTACGTGATATGCTATGGATATAGTCGCGTATGTATGCAAGTTGCTGTGGAAAGAGTTGCGTACCACAATAAACATGTAAAAAGGTAAAAATGGAAATCTAGGTGGATAGTGAATGCATCTCATGTCATGCCCATCTATAGTGTTTTAGGAAACCTTCAATCCATAAACATCCTTTTGTGCGCCGACATATGAAGTGTCGGCACTCATATGGAGAAGTGTCATTTGGGTTGATAATAGGTGCCCCCTAATGTGTGAGGTCAGAGGGAAGTGATGGACGAAATACATTATAATCTTAATCTTTGGATAAATTAGAAATCCAATCGAGCAGAGGTAGTACCTGAAAGAAATACATAATAATGTCATATACAAAGTCATATTTGAGGATGCTATGTTTAATATACTGGAACACTAGCTCCTTTACAAATGTTTGATTACATCATATAATATGGGTACAAGACCACGCATATTACAAAGGTGGATCGAAGCCACAATATACAATCATGATGAGTCTTCAAAGATCTGGAAGCTGTGTACATAGGTAGAACATAATCTTGCGCAACTTAGTCCATAGTAAGGGAACTAAGGTATTCATAAACAATCCCAAAGAACCAGTACACTCTAAGCCATGTGAATAGATGGATGTTGAAGTCGAACATGGAGAGGATTCAACAGTTTTTCAATCAATAGGTGATAATTGAATACTGAAGCAAAGGAATTCACCAATGATGAAAGTGAATCCAGAGGTACAAACGTCAAAACTATAGGTCTTCGTCATTAGGAAGTGCTGAAACAGAACCATATTGTGATAAGGAAGGCAATAGATCCTTTAACGGATGACAAGAGTGACTAGGAACTGGGAAAAGGAAGGGAGAGATAAGAGATAATAGATATGACAATGATGGGATCAGGATAGAGATCAAACATTGAGTTAAGTCCTTGAATAGTGAGCATGACATAGAGATGACCCAAGGCATATTTTAACTTTATAGATAGAACAACTAGACTTATTTGTCATGTAGGAGACATGATCATATTCCCTAGGTAGAACTGACAAGAGGAGGAGTAATAAAATCGAAGTAATAGATGAAATAAAAGTGAACACTGAGACATGGGTATAGAAGAAGACAGAGAGTGCTATGTTCAAGGATAACATGCTGCCACTAACTGAAAACAAGAGAAAACTTCTTCCTTAACTTCCCTATGAAATTTTAACGAGTCCAGGAAAGTCAACTTGAGTTTCTCTTCATTTTTTAACAAGCTTCAAGAGAAGAGGGAATATTGCTTAATAGTGTTACTGATTTGTGGATTTAGTGAGCCCGAACTAGTACATGCTCAGTTGGTGTTTTCACATTTCGAGAGTCTGAAAACTCCAAAGAAGACTCCAAGGGGGTGCTTTTTCGTCCAATTTAGTCTCCTGAGGTTGGAAAAGTATAAAAAAAATCACAGAAGAACTCTCTTATCTTCCGAAGAAGTAAGGAGCACCTTTTTCGTATTTAGTTAGTAAGGTCTGAAAAAAGGTTAAATTACCACCTACCCAATGCTCCTTCAAAAGTAGCATATAGCCTGAGTTTTATGAGTGTGAAGGAAGGCAAGATCACTTGGAAAGATCCATTTTATTATGAGAAATGGGGCTTACAACAATAAACTCGATGCTTTGTTTTTTAGGGTTTAACGAGCATGATAAAGATATAAAGTACACTCGTAATCTTTTTCATGTTTAGATCTAGAGCATGAAAAAGAGAAAACTAAGCCCATATCGAGGGTTCCTTTTCCATAAATTTAGTCCCTCAGGTCCAGAAAAGCGATAAACCTATGCCTGAGAATACTCTTCTCAATTCCCTAGAAAAGAGAGTGATTCTTTCTCGTGTTATTCCACATGGTCTGAGAAAGCAATAACCTACCACCAATGTGGATTCCCATTCACATATTCTTAACGAGCATGAACGGACAAGTTTACTCGGCAGTCAAGTCTATTTTGAGGAGTCAGACCTGGGCCTAGAGAAACTCAATATCTTTCTAGTGAAGTGTTAACGAGTCCAGAAAAGTAAACTCAGTGCCTCCTTTCTATTTTTAATGAGCTTGAAGGACAGCAGAAAGAATGATCTAAATGCGAGGAGACGAGTGTCATAGGCAGGCGAAACTAGTTCCAAGTGCAAGGAACAAACCTATGCATAATGCAAGGAACATGAGCAGGATAAAGACACTCTATGAATGTCCCTTCAAGGTAAAGGGTGTCAAGTTGCAAAGGCAATTGATACAAGGCTTAGAAGCAATGAGAACAAAGATGAGGGATTATACAATGAGCTAAAAGCGTGGAAGCCGGCATCAGGCTCATAAGCACGAATAGGGAACATGCAAATGCAATTACAACTTGAACAACAAGGCGAGGACAGTAAACAATTGTGAATCCAACTACAAATCCTGTCTCCAAGAAACAATAGCATTAGGATCATATTCAAAAGAAAAGATCTAACGTAGGTCACTTTGGCAAAAACACATGCAACTTTGCTATATTCTACAAAAGGTAAAGTCAAGGCAGAATCAACGAAAGAGAACTCTATAGTGCCAAGATCCGAGGGTTTATAATCAATAAGATGGACCTCAGAAGGAGATCAAAAATCAATGAGGGATATAGAGTCTACAGATACAAACTCATTATCACAGGAGTTGAAAAATTCATAAGAAAAATCAAGCTCATCAGGATCACTGAATTGCTATTCAAAGGAAAAGTCAAAAGACTCAACAAGACCAACATAAGAAGAAAGGTCATGATTACTAGGCAAATTAGGGTTAGACTTAGTCACAACTGAACCAATATCTAATAGAAGATCAGACTGTATCAAATACTCTAGGAAGACTTCATCTGAAGGAAGGAGATCATCCGAGATAGGACACATTTCTAAACTTTCAAATGGATCAACAGAGTGGAGAGCAGGCTCCATAGTCTGTATACGATGACTCACCTGGTCAACTGCTGGGACCCAGTCCCGAGAAGGTAAGCATGAAAATAGAGGCTGCTTCTTAGTAGCAATTGAACGCAAAGGAAATGAGGCCACATAGCTCACCTGTGTCGGGGTAGTGTTTATAGAAACACTGGGAATCAATAAAGGAAAGACCTGGTCTCTAGTCAGGTCAGGAGATGGATCAAGAAAATCCAACTGATCAATAGTGACAATTTCTTCACCATGATTAAAGTACATCACATGAAAGAATGTTGACACCACAGCTTGCATGGCATAGACATAATCACGTCCAAGGAGCATATTGAAGTCCAAGGGTTCTTCTATTACCATGAAGTCAAATAAGACTATCTTCCCACCCAAAGTAACAGGTGTTTGAGAAAGAATTCCCAAGGCTATACTAGTTCTTCTATCAAACGCCAGTAACTGACTAGATGTCAACACAAGGCTAGGAGATCCCATGCCTTGCCAAGCATGGGCAGACAAGATACTAATTGAGGCTCCTTAATCAACAATACAATGAGAAATCATGTATGATTCAACTTTGACCTTTATTTGGAAAGGTGCATCAGAAGGAAGGTATGGCTCAACTAGGCTATCCCAATCAAAGGAAGCAATCCGAGAGCTTGGTGGGGGTTGATCTGAAATGAGTTCAGTGCCCCCTTGTTCAGTAAGTTCTGAACTAGCAGTGAAGAAAATGTGACTAGCAGACACTTCACTCTCCAAAGGAAGAGTGGGGTTGATCGATAATGAATTCAACTCAACCGCTTCATGAAAGTCACTCTCTGAAGGGAGAGTGGGATTGAAAAAAGATGACATTGGTTCAATCACATCAGGATCACTCTCTGAAAGAAGAGTGTGATTGACCAAAGCTGATATTAGTTCTACCACTTGATCAACCAAAGGTTGAGTAGGTTGTTGAGAAACTATAGGTTGTTCCGGAGAAGGAAATTCTTGAGTCTCAGACCACACTCTTCGCACCTCTGTGATAGCAGGGCACTGGTGAGTAAGATGATCTCCGTCACATAGTGTACAAGGGAACTTGGGATTTTGTTTTGAGTGGTTAGTCTTTTCAATAGTGTCAACATGAGTCATAGTGGCTGACATATTGTCTTCAGCGTGAACCACAGAGGTTGAGAGACTGCCCCTAGCATGACTTGCAGAGGCTGAGAGACTTCCCCCAACATGACCTACAGAGGTTGAGAGACTGGGTCCAACATTACCTACATATGTTGGATGGCCACCACCAACATGAACAACAGAGGCTGAATGGTTAGGATAAACATGCTTTGCAGCAATTGAGTGTGTGCCCTCAGCATGAACCACATAGGATGGGTGGATGGATCCAACGTGATCTGCAGAGGTTGGATAGGTGCCCCCAGCATGAACTGCAGAGGCTGGGTGGTGAGGTTCAACTTGAATTGTAGAGGTTGAACGGGTTCCCCCTTTCTTATGTGCCTTCTTCCTATTCCTCCTTCTTTTACTCCTTTTAGACTACTGATTACTAGTATCAGTACTTTCACCGCACGAGGTAGAAGGAGGAGGAGAATCAACTACAGGTGAAAGGGAAGCAATGTTTTGATGCCCTTGATATAGGAAGCTTACTTGAGAAGAATTATGAGCATTCAATATGGTTGGAGTGGAAAACAACCACATCGATAGCCCTAGGGCGAATCCAGGCAGATTCAAGGTGGCCATCAAAGGAACACCAACATTCCCTATGAGAGGAATAGTACAAGGATTTCCCAACATGGGGATCTCTTGGTTGGTGTTCAAAGGGGTGTTAGCCATAGTTTTAAACAAGGAGACATAGTTTGACATTGACAGACAACCAAAAGTGCAGAGCACACACCTAAAGGCACACTAAGTACAGACAAACCACGCAGCACTCACTAAAAAATCCTAAAGACAATCAGAAAAACATGTATAAGATACACTTTCCAAAATAAAGCTGAGAGACAGTTACTTGGTGTCCCTATAGATGTTCTTAGGCACAAGCGGAGGAATCATGCACCGCCCTCCCACACCTTCTATTGGGGTTACCTTCCAAGCCTGTCCAAGGTCAACCAGAAATAGCCTTCCGGTGTACCTTTGTATGAACCCTATATGTCACAGAGATTAAAGGCTACCTTAACTATATTGATAGTCTAGGGGGACAGTCACAGGCCTGGTTTGTATGCATGGGAAGGGTAGCAAAGCCCGAAACCCTATCTAAGACAAAATCCCTAGATGTGCAAAAACCTTGGTCTATGCTTTGACAAGGAATCAAAGGGTTATCTCCTCAATCCAAGTCTCCACGCGGCCTTGTGCTTAACTCCTGTTTGAGAGGATCTTCCCAGATACAATCAATGTAGAAAAGGGTTTACCTAGTGATTGGCCAACTACGTCTGAAATTAAACACTTGTGGGGAGTTTAAACTCCCTATCCCACAAGTCTAGCCTAAGCTAGTTGGTGTATGACCCTATAAAATAAAACTTACTAATAATTTTTAAATTATATCGTTTATTTTAAAGGATGTTTTTAGTCACAGGGTAAATAGAGTGAAACTTATGTGGTATTTTGAATCAAAGTTGAAACAAAATGACCAAGCAAAGAGAAATGAAATGCAAACAACAAAAACTATTCTCTTTCTTTTTCAAATAGAAAATTGAAAGCCACAAAAGAACAATTTCTTTTTTATTTTTTATTTTTTCCAAACACAATGATATGCCATGCAATCTCGACTAAAACTAATCTACATGCATATAAAGCAAGCATGTGTTTTATTTTTATTTTTATAAATATAAGAGAAAACTAAGACTACATTTTTGTAGTTTTTGAGATTATATTTAAAAACTGAAAACAAAACTACTATATGCAAATCAAATGCAAAAGTTTCTAAATGTTTTCTTTTCACTTTTTAAAATGCTCAAAGACTACTATGCACCTAAATGCACAAAACTTGAGCATGCTTGGATAAACTAACTGTATAAAGAAGTAAACAGATTAATAAGACCAAAAATCAACCAACAAGGGAAGACTTGGAACCCTATCTTGGGCGGGCACAATAACAAGAAATCACTGAGATCACACAAAGGTAAGTGGCAAACCAAACACTATCCAAAGATAGAATGGGAAAAACAGTGTCCAGAACCCTAATCACTGATTCAGACAACCAACACTTAAACCTATAACCCAAATAGGAAAATCCACTTCAAAATGCAAACAAAAGACAATCCAAACAAAAGAAACTCAAGGGCTTTACAAGAAAGCACAAGGTGTGGCCAACAAGGTCATCAAACTAACAGTATAATGCTTATAAGGAAGACCAACTAGCAAACAAATTTTACAAAGGGACAGGGACAAGCAAACCCTAACCCAAAAATTCAAATGCTAAGGCTTGTATGCGACTGTGTATAAGGGAAACCCGCATAATGTACGCGACTGTCCTATAGAGAAACCAGCATATGCATGCCTCTTTACACGACTGTATGCAAGAGAAACCCACGTGCAGGTACAAAATTTTCTAATAAAAAGGAAAATTTTCAAGGTCTTCAAACACTACCTTAAGCATGAACCAAGACAGAATACCGCATGCACAATCAAGGAAAAGACTGGGCAACGGTAACAGAAATAACCCACAGCAGTCTGGGTCCCCAGCGGGGTCACCAGTTCTATTGTTCAGGAATAAACACCTTATAACTGAAGGTCTAGGGTTATCAACATACTCTTAAAACTTGTAGACAATCATCTTTAAAGTACAGAAAGGAAATAGGAAGATAGGATGGACTCACCTAATTCACGATGGTTGATCCAAGCTTTGTCTTCTCCCACTCTGCTTCTCCTCCAAAGCTTTCAGGGATGTTTCTCCTTCACCTGCAAAGAGAAAATCCTCCAAATGCAAACTTATATATGTATATTTGACAAGTTAGATAAACAATATATAGAGTGCTTAATCATAAATATTCATCAAACCATGATACATGAAAGATATTCAACACACATTTGAAATAAGGATTCTCTTTATTAACAATAGTGAATGAGTTAAGGTTACAACCCAACACCTGAAACAAGGAATCCTCTGCAACCAAAGGATTCTATGTTCTGCTGCTCCAAAGACTTCTGAATAGATACCACCAGCATAACTTTTCTCTCCAAGTATGATTGATTAATGCCCTCGCCAAGGCCTCTATTTATACTTAGGGAAATAGAGCAGTTTCGAAGGTTGAGGAGGTTGAGATAGTTAAGATAGTTAATGATTAAGGATTAACAAATCTCCATTAATCATGTTTTATTATTTTTAATGTCAAATGAAGATGTACGCCAGTGTTGATACTGGCAACCCGTGTATGAAATGCGAGTTGCTATAAGGGAAACCCACGTACAGATCTGTACGTAGGTATCAATGACAATACCCGCGTACAGTACGCGATATGCTGTGGAGATAGTCACGTATGTACGTGAGTTGTTGTGGAAAGAGTCATGTACCGCAATCAACATGTAAAAAGGTAAAAATGGCAAGATAGGTGGATAGTGAATGCATCTCATGTCATTCCCATCTATAGTGTTTTAGGCAAGCTTCAATCCATAAATGTCCTTTTGTGCGCCGACATATGAAGTGTCGACACTCAGACGGAGAAGTGCCATTTGGGTTGATAACATGGTGCATTATCCTTCATGAACTAACTATAACTCTCAATTCAACTAGAGGTGACCTCATAACACAAATTCTCTATGGCCTTTGCTATGCAGCCACTTTTAAGATTTATCTTTGATTTTTCCTTTGAAATTGTGTCCTTGAGTCTGGCTTTGAGATCCCCCTTGCGTCTTGTGAACTTCATCAGTTTGTTGGAACCCATTATTACCTTCTTTGTATGAAGCCATAGGGGTGGAGATATTACTCTCTTGCAATAAAGCCATGGATTCCCCTATAAGGATGATCTTATGAAAATACCAAACTTCACTCCAATCCTTGAAGCTCTATTGGCATTTTTCCTCTTAGAAAAAACTGTGCAATGCTATTTATTCAATGTGTCTACATGGCATTCTTTTTAGGCTATTTTTATTTGGGTTATTTTCATTTGCAAATATAAAAATTGCCAAAATTTAAGCACAGAATTGAATAAATCTCTCGTATATAGGTCATTGAATGGTTGCTTCCTTGATTCTAGGTTTGGTCACAATGGTGAATGTAAAATTATCCTACGTGATTGATAATACACATCCATTGATCGGATATCACCGATTTATGTGTGGTAAACACATTCTGCAAACATTATTGTCCAAACAACAATGTCATTATCGGATTGAATGTATTTCCTAGAATCATGAGGGGTGGGGGTGGAACCATGAAATCAAAAGTCTCGATCCCAAGTTTCATGGTTTTACCATTGACTATCACAAATTTGGGCAATATGCCCAAGGTAATGATGATTCTTTTATTTCATGCTTAAGGTTTGTCAATATCATCACTAAATCATTTTGTAGAACAATATGTCAACAAAACTCAATGGAAAACTAGAAGTTCATGCATTGTGTAGTAGGGCTTTCGCCCTAGCTACGAGCAAGAACATATACCTTCCGTCTATAGGATGGAAGGGTAGGAGTCCCGTGGATGAAAAAAAACTACAAGGAAATGTTAGCTCTGAGCCATGGACACCTTGCAAGAAATTGTTAGAAAAATAAGAAATGGCTACAAGAAATCAGAGGAGAACCTACAACAAACTATGAGCAAATAAACCTACAAATAAAAATCATCTAGAAAACTAATCTATCAACAAAAAACACATGGTTATACCTTCAGCCTTTGTGGAACTGCGGCACCATGCCCTAGATTTGGAAGCACCTCTCTATGAATTAGGGTTTTGGCTTATGGGATAATGGAGCAAATGAGAGAGAGGGGTGAATGGCTTGAGAGATGTGGGTCTCAAGGCACTCACATGGGCAGCATAATGATAGGGAGAAAAGGAATGTTTTGAGAGTCACCCCCACCCCTCTATTTATAGTTTTTCTTTGATATTTTAGGGTTTTAAGCCCTTGGTTAGGGCTTTAGCTCCTTTGGGGATTTTAAGCTCCTTTGAGGGGTTTTAGCCCCTTTTTGGAGGTTTTATCCCCTATGAGAGCTATTTGGCTCTTTTTAGGGGTTTTTAAGCCCTTTTCATGTTTTTGAGCCTTTGCAAAAGTGTGGGGGTCAAATGAGGGTAGTGAAATAGATGTCTTTGGGTGGTGTAGGTCATGTAGAGCTCATTGAGGGATTTTTTGGGTTAATAGATTGCCCCCTGATGTGTGAGGGTAGGAGCTCATTGTATGGCTGATGAACATCATAGGATTTTCTAGGGAGAGGTAGTTCTTCCTGGGCTGGGGCATGGTGGATTTTGTTTTTTATATTAATATGGTTCCCATCAATGGGTGAGATACAAATAATGTGTGACATGTATATGGACGAGGCAAGAATCCCCATGCTTGTAATGATGTCAAAAGAATAATGTGATCTAAGATCTAGAATGCAAGAGCTGATCATTTACAACTATTGTTACATAGTGGTTGCCTCAATAAGAGGTTGAATACAATACTGATATGAAGAACTAATACATTGGACCCATGGCATTCTCATGGAATGCTATATCATCATGACTGATGGTATACTAGATCTAAAGTGGTACATAACTATAGGGACTCAGTCACAGAGATTCAGAGTCTCTGTAGTACAATATGCTGCATCAATCATGAATCTATACCGAAGCACTGCTCTGGGGCTTCTGAACACTTTCTCCAACGCAACCCAAAAATCACAAGGGACATGAACCTGCTTGGGTTCCTCAATAGACTCATCAATGTGCTAGAGTCAGGTCACATCTAGGGTCTTCGACCAAATACTGCACAAACCAATACCCTGCACGAATCTCAACGGTGCGATGATGTAGCTGGAGTCGAACACGTGAGAAACAACCATCCCGAGAGGCACTAAGGACTCCTCTCAAGTAGTCCAAAGAAATAATCAATGAGGTTAATGAAACTAGGATACAGGGACGTCTGGGTCTATCCTCTAGAATACATGTGTTGCCGTCGACATAGGGAGGCCTGCAACTGACCAAGGCAATGGTGTTTCCTTGACCAGAAGCACGAGGGAGATAACCGAAAGATGTGAGACAATATGAGGACTGATCCACTGAATGGAGGGGGAGTGAAATAGGGGCAGGGGAAGTGTAATGGACTCAAGCTTCCTTTGTTCAGAGTATGACGACAGGGCGAACTAGGAAACAAATTAAACTGAGTCATGGGAAAGGGATCATAGCTGTAATACCAGGGATGTAACCGCAGATGGGAAATACTTGGTGGAGGTACACACTTTTGGAATTGATGGGATCCAAGGAATACACATCATAGAATACTCTGAACAAAGGCGACCCAAAGTGGGAATGCTGCCAAATTGTTATATGTGGGGTGGTGTCTAAAGACACCATTGTGGTATGATCTCGTGGATTTTTTGGCAAGCCCAAGAAAGTAAATGCTCGATGGTGCTTTCAATTTTAGAGAGTCTGAAAGCATGAAGAAGACTCCACTGGAGGATATTTTTCATTGATAGTCTCCTGTGCCCGAAAAAGGTTAAAAGTGTACACAAGAGAGCTATCCCATCCTTTAGGGGATGAGAGACTTCTTTACCGTTGGTTGTCCAATGAGGCCATAAAAGGTTAAACCTGTACTAACTGGACGGTCATTGAGATACTTTTACGAGCATGAATGAGACCAAGTTTGCTTGACAATATTTTCTTGATGAGAAGGCTGGGAAAGAGCTTAACGACAATCCATGGTGAGATTTTTCGTAAAGTTCAGCCCCTCTGCCTAAGAAAGCATAAAGGATGCAGAGGGGAATGGTCTTGGCTTGAATGTGCCAAGGTGTTCCTTTTCATATGGTAGTCAACATAGTTTGCAAAAGGAGATAAATGAGACGATGTAGATGCCCTTTCCTATATTTTAATGAGTGGGAAAGGAAGCAGTGGAGCTTGACAATCTTTTCATTATTTTAGGAGTCTGAAAAGAGCTTAACGAAAACTCTGGTATGGTCAACTGGTCGAGGGAGAACTGAAGGTGCCCCCTTCTTGGGACTATGGACAGTGGTCCAAACAACCATGCAGTATGGATGGAGCAGGTTGCTCTTGAAAATACCTGTACATGCATGGGATATATCGCGACAGAGGAACACGACTCGATGTGGTAGAGGCATGCAGATCGAGGTGGCTCTCGGATAGAGGTCAGGGGAGTCTTATGTGAGTTGTGATGGATGGACTAAACTACATATGATGTGAGTTCAAGTCCGAAGACATTTATATGCCAAATGCATGCGAAAGAAATGATTCGTCCTCTGGGAAGTAGTCTGAGGACCCGCATCGATTGCGGTGGACGGATTAGACAGTTATATGGAAAGGGCACGTAAACTCAGATGGCCTCCGAGAGATGGTCCAGAATCTCGTATAAGTTGTGGTGGTGATGTGATGCAAGTATAGGTCTAGAGACACTTGTACATAGACCAAGGTAACTCTCGGGAAGCAGCCCTGAAAATTACTTATTAAACATGAGGTGTGAGTGGTGTCTCAAACAGAATCTGAATGACTTGGACTAACAGCTCATGGTGCTTCCCCTAGTGCCATGATGCATAGGGGAAAAATAAACTAAATGGGGGCCTATGGGTACGGAGCTAGCTCAATGTTCAATGTGAAATTCTAATGGTGGTATGCAAATTGATTGGACCTCCAGGACAGGTCTAAGGACTTGATGGTATGCTAACATGGTGGTATCTAGTTCATACATGCGACATACTGAGTGCATGTGCAGATGTGGTACCGTACCCTCCAGTGGGATATCCTTATGTGTAGAACTATTACTAGAGGGGGGCTATGACTTGTAAAAATGTTGCAAAACAAAAAAGGAAAAAACTACGCTATAAGGGACTCATAGTGGTTATATCAGGCATAGACTCTCTTGAGGTGGAGACCATTGTGCAACTTCTTCAAGGTTCGACTGCCTGAGTCAGAGAAGAGGTATGCCCCTTACCAAGATGAAGGTCATTGTCAAGGCGGGGTGATGGAATATGGTTTTTTATGGGAAGAACTGATACCACACTATGGTTTAAAGGGAACAGTGTAAAACTAGAGGCGGTCTTACAGATCTCTCCATCATCGCAAAAGTGGTGTTGGGATAGATCAGGTAGATATTCCATATCCAATGAGATGAAAGGTTAGAGATCATGTAAATGGTATTGGTTGTGGTTTTGGTGGCATTTCCCCCTGTCTCTATTAGAGGAAGAGGGGCATGCCTGGAGATGGGAGGAGTATTTGATGGACCTGGAGGTAGGTGCAACATCATCTCAATTGGCTAGACAATAGTTAACACATCGTGGGGCCTCGAAGGTAGCGTAGGTGGTTCAAGGTACCACATAGGAACTCCTAGTGTGAAATCCTATAAATTGCGGGTTGCCAAGAAAGACTTACTCACGATCCCGGATGGTAGGAAAAGGAAAAGGAAAAGGAAAAGGATCGTGTTGAGTGGGAATGAACCCCACTGTTTCCCTGGTAACTGAGGTTGAGTTTGTGACTATGGCCAGGGTTGTAGCTGCGAATGGAGCTGTGGCTGCGGATGGAGCTACGACTGTGGATGGAGCTGCGACTGCGGTTGGTGCTGCAGCTGCGGTTGGTGCTGCGGCTATGGTTGAGGATTGGGTGTAGTAGTGCTAGATGATAGTATGTACAAATCCGCAGTATCACTTTGTGTCAGTGGAGGTGACAAAAAAGGGAAAGGATTCGTCATAGAGGTGTCGGTGAACAACACATGGCCTACGTTCAATAATGGTGTGGAAACTGTGCTATCGACAGTAGTGTTGATGGTAGGGATAATGTTGGCTGGTGCCATTGGTCCCTGAGGATCATGGTAAGTAAGTTGATCCACCATCACAATCTTCCCATCATGAGGGAACATGATAAGATAGAACACAGTTGATGCTATGGCTCTCATGGTGTACATATAACTTCTTCCGAGGAGAAGGCTATATTCCAACTGAGCATTGACAACCTCTATGTCAATCAATACTATTTTTCTGGCTAATGTGATGGGAATGTGCAAGAGGATACCTTGGGATTTAGTGGGGTGGCCATCATAAGCCCGCAAAGTAGTAGTGGATGGTTGTGGAATTGGGGACCCAAGTTTTTGCCAGACTAAGGTTGACATGACACATGTGGATTCCCCCTCGTCGACGACGCACTGGTGCATGATCAAATTCTGAATGGATACCAGGATTTGGAAGGCAAGGGTTGATGGCATCCACTGTTCTCCATTTTCTGTGTCGAATGTCATCAACTTGGAGTTGGAGGGGTCTATAGCACTGAGGGTGGCTAGTAAGGCCTTTTGCTGTGTTGGAAAAGTTTTAAGTACCTCAAGAGCAGACATGGTCATAGGTGTTTGGGCCAAGTCATCCACGATGTTGTAGCTTACAACAGATCTAACCATGACATTGTTGGCAACCCGCCGTATGGGGGGGCGTGGGGGAAAAGGGGGTAAGTGAAGAGGTATACTGGTTGTTTTGGACGTGGATTCCACTAATGGGTTAGTGGGTTCAATGTTAGTTCCGTATTGATTTCGTCTGGTCTGTAAATTGACCTCTTCAGTTGTCAAGGCTAGTAGGTGGTGAACACCTGTTTCTGTTGTCGGAGGTGCAATTGGGGTGGTGGTATTGGGTTTGAGAGAAGATGCATTTGCTACTAGTCCTTGGATTGTTAATGAGTTTTGGAACACCATAGGAGGAGGTCCTGGTGGTGCTAGGATGGGTTGAGTTGGGGCTGCCGTATTGGTAGCATGCTGAACCTCATTCTGAATGGACTGCTTAGCATGACCTATGAAGGGGCATTCATGTGTATAGTGCCCGTAGACCTCATGTGTATAGTGCCCGTAGACCTCGCATAGTTTGCACAGTTGGTTTGTGCGTAACAGAGCGTTGCATCTAGGAGAGTTTTGTTGCTAGGGATTTTGAGCTAGCTGGTTCACCCCGACGTTGTTGGGAGGATTTGTTTGTTGACCTCCTCCTTATGGTTGGTTGTTGCCTTAATTCTTGGATCGGTTGTTTTTGGATTTCCCTTGTTGGTTATTCGGTACTGGCTGGTTGGGATGGTTTTGCTGTGCAAACACTTGTCCCAAAGGTGCTGGCGGAGCTGGGGCGAGGACTTGAGTGGCTTGCACTAGTGGTGCATAGTAGACTTGGGGGGCTGGGGTTGCTACAAACATGGGAATCTATCCCACATATTGTTGTGCCAGCTAGGTAGGTGCATGGGTCTGATGTTGTGGTGCAAGTTGTGCATAGGAGGTTTTAGCTCCGGACTGGGACATCATTCTTGCATAGTCAGGAGCTTGGTTTGGGTAGGAAACATTAGGGGTGTTGGTTGGTTGTGGTGGCATCGTAGGTAGTGTCAGATGATGCTGTGATTGATGGGAGACGGATCCTATGATGCCATATGTAGCGTGGGATGCCCCCGACACATCCCGGTAGGAGGTGCCTACATGGGGAGCGTCTGGAATAATGGTGTAAAGGTATCCATACTTTGCGTAAATTAGGTCAAACTGTTAGGCCTTCAAGATGGCCTCTTCCTCTGTATTCTGTTATACCTTCTTCTTCATTTGACCAAAGATCCATGGTTAGTAGTCATGTTGATAAGAAGAAGAAAGGGAAGGGTAAGAATAAGAAGGATAAGAAAGAGAAAAATCAGCAACCCTCTGCTCTTGATGGTGCTCGTTCTAAGAGAACACTCGAAAAACCCAAGTTCCCTTGTAAGCTTTGCAATGGGGACCACCTTCTTAAGGAGTGTCTTGGTCTCTCTTGTGTAAAATAAGGGTGGTCTAAAAGGTCCAAACCATCTGTGTCATCAACCTCTGACCATCATGTTAATGATACTCCCTCAACCAGTGAACCATTGGTAAAAGGTCGTAAGGGTAAAGTCTTGTATCCTTGTTTGATTTGCAAGGCTATGCATCGTACTTTTCTTTGTCCAAGCATGGATGAAGCTTCGCATTGGTTGGAAAATAATACTAATCATCAACATGTGAATCCAACAAGTGATAGTAAGTTATCCCTTGATCTCCCACTGGTTGAACAAGTGGTCGACCCGGATTTATCTGTGGTCGATCCCACTCTTCTGTTGAAGAGTGAAGTCAAAGTGGTCAACCCAAGTCCATCGTTGGTTGATCCCACTCTTCCTTCAGAGAGTGAAGTGGTCGATTCAGTGTCATTTCCACCTGATCCTGCTATTTCATTGAGATTGTTAAGACTGAAGTAGTCTCTTTGAAGTAGTCATGCTGCCAAGTCTTTTTGTCATGCCGCCTGAAGTTCAAAGGGGATTTGAAGAAGTATTACCTCTACAGTCTACACAGTCTTTGTGTTAGTATCTTTGAGTCAGTCATATGGTTACTACATGCACATCATTCCAGAACTATGTTCCGAGTTTCGTGTCGTCGATGTGGGACTCATGATGGCCTTCCTTCGACGAGACTATCCCCGTCGACGTCAGCTCATCATCCAGGAAATAGTCTTAGAAAAAATGTTTAGTACCTTCATATCTGTATGCCTTAATGAAAGATTCTATCACTCTCGACATAGGTTCACATCATTGACCTTTGATCGATAGAATTGACTAGGTGTTCGACGTCAGGACATGTATTCACACTCAGTAGATTGTACTAGAGTACCTTGGAAATCATTGACATTAATGGTGATTTCCCTCGCACTTGTTAATGATTCACATCATTGATTGGTAATCAAGTGGTTTCTACCATGTTCAACTTCAGATCATTGTAATCACATGGATAGAACCGTACTTTGTGAAATATGAGACAAAAACCCCGGGTATTTATTTAAAAGCTCTCATTGCTTTTTCCCCAGGTTACGATGGAGTTTTGTATATCTAGCATGGATCCACATTTGTATGGTCATGGCTATGTTCAAATTTGCATCTGTATGACATAGATCTATGTTGTATGTCTAGTAGCTATGTCCAAGTTTGATTCCTCTATCACATGGATCTACGCTGTATTCTAGTATCCATGCTTGTTTATTCCACTCATAGATCTTCCTACTATCGGTCTACAACTATGAGTTTGTTTAGTTATGTCTATGAGTCAACATACTGATGTACTACAGATGCCTACTTGATGAAATGCTCCGATCGAGCTGACATTTTTCATCTCCTGGCGATAATTTGTTCTCAAATCTCTCGTTTATCGTATCACTCTAAGACTCATGCTTTGGGGGGGCATCTTGTTATACCAAAATCCTGTTACCATCATGTGATAAGACATTTGACATACCTACTTTCCCTGAATTCCAGCTTCTGGAGTGGAAACAAAATGGTTTTTCATCAATCTATCATACAAATTCCCAACACCATGCATGCCCCTTTATCCAAGAGCGGTACCCCTGCTCACATTGCCTTTCATCGGTTGTCCACAAGCTGTGCCACCGCCCATTTCCCTTGGTCCATAGGCGGTTATTACCAGAACCGCTTTGTCATAGAAGGAGAAGCGCGGTACCTTGGGTAAAAAGGGAAAAAGAGAAGTTTCTCGAGGCTTCTATATGATAAGCCTCATGTACTGCGCGCCTTATCCCTACTGTTGTGGGTTGGTTGAGCTCGAGATCCCTCATCCTAGGATCTTAGAGGCCACCCCACCCACTAGTTTCTAAACCATCTCTATCCATTAAATCCCTACAAATAAGAGCTCATAGCCATGGTTGAAGGGAGAACATTGAAGGTATTGTTATGCTGTTGGATTGATTCTTGGCCCAAGATCATTTGGAGAGAGCACAGATAGCTAGAGTCGGAGCTTTTGGGGATGAAGAGCTGGTTTCATGGAGATGCATGTCAACACTAAGGCTTGGTTGTAAAATTCTTCATATTTCATTAATGCAAGTTGATTTCTATCCCACATATGATGTTGTTGTTGTGAATTCGCATATATATGTTTCTAGATTCCTTAGTCACTAGCATAGATTAGTAGATCATATTCTGGTTGCTTTGATTCATTTCGTGTTGAGAGTTTTTGCAGGTACACTGGTGAACTATCAAAGCTTTGTATTCCAGATATCTACAGTGTCTAGGGAGAGTCTTCAACCTCTATCCTCTATTTGTTCTGGATCTGAACCATTAAGACCAGTGGAACACCTTGCTGTCTGCAGGAGGTGAAATATTCTAGCTAACATCGATTGGCAAGGGTCATTTCCTATTTCGCTTGGCAATTCCTCTCAGTAGCCAGCTACTTTGGGGTTCCCATGATACTCCTCACAATGTGTTTCAGAGCTGAGCCCAAGCACTTCCCACAATTAAGGCAGTCAGGGACTTGTGTCCTCAAAGACTACGAGATTTTGAATTAATGTAAATTGATATATTTTTAATGGTTGGCTTAGCATCATGAACTGAGTTTGGTTATCTTACTTGGTGTGGTTGTGTCATGCTCTGTGTACGAAAGATTTTCCATTGTTATATTATTTTCTATTATTAGTTTGGTGAATACAGTTATGGTTTATGAATACTTCGCAGATGTTTCTGGTTTGTTATGGAGATTACAGAACGAACAACCTGTTATGAAACCATTGAACTTTTGAAACAGAAAATTTGAAACATGCAAATAATGAATTTGAACTATTGTAGACTTGCTAAGTGACTAACTTAACATGTATTCCTTTTCAACCAGGAAAGAGTGATGGACTCTCAACACAGTGGGTCTAAGCCCACCCGTAGATCCTCAGGCCCCTCTTCGAGTGCAAGGTCAGTCTACAGGGAGGATGCGAATGTCGTGAGGCCCCTTGGGCCTACCATCCCCTCTACCTTCCAAGTCACCCATTTTTAGTGGTATAAATCAATCACAAGTGTAAGTGCCTATTACTATACGAGCTTGACCCTTCGTCTTATCCCAGAATACCCTAGAGGGTGATGACTGGATAGAGGAGGAAGGGCTAGGCAAGGGATTAATTTCCAATGTTTAATTCAAAATTGAACACTAACTTACAGTACTTTAGCTAAGCCTTAAAAAATATTCATATGTATTAATAACTAATCAAATCTATCATCAATTTACAGAAATTGTATGCAAAAAGAAACAGGATGCTGGATAGTGGTGGTAGGGCCACCCTGATAGTCCGAATAGTCGAATTTTTTATTTTTATTTTTTTAGTAGGTCGCTCTTTTCGGGCTTAAATGAGAGAGGGGGTCGCTGATTTTTTCCCAAAATAAGCGATTTGGGTCCTATGAGTGAAGTCACTCCTTTTGGGGATAAATGAGTGACTTGGTCGCTCCTTTCATACCGATAAGAGAGATCTGGCCTGTGAAGTGGAAAAACTTGAAATCTCAGTAGGGAATGGCCAACAGTATCTTGTACTGTGGCTGAAATGGCTTAGGTCAACCTTAAGGAGGCCCGATTGGAATTGTAACTGTAAAAAAATGAGATCTAAACTAGATTTAAATAGAAATCTAAACTAGGTTAAAAAAAACTAGAAAACTTGAAAAACAACCCAGGGATCCTATGGGATTGACCTGGTATGGTCGCCAAACTGGTAGGGTTCTTATGGATGAAAAATCCCTGCAAAGAAATTTTAACTCTAAGCCATGGAAACCCTGTAAGAAACTATTAGAAAAATAAGAAATGGCTACAACCAATCAGTGGAGAACTTGCAGCAAACTATGAGCAAACAAACCTGCAAATAAACATGATCTATAAAACTAAACTATTAACAAAAAAACACATGGTTATACTTTTAGCCTTTGTGGAAATGGGCCACCATGCCCTAGCTTTGGAAGCACCAGTCTATGAAATGGGGTTTTGGCTTATGGGCTAATGGAGAAAATGAGAGAGAGGGGTGAATGTCTTGAGAGATGTGGGTCTCAAGGCACTCACACGGGTATCATAATGATAGGGAGAGAAGGATTGTTTTGAGAGTGACCCCCACCGCTTTATTTATAGTTTTTCTTTGAGATTTTAGGGCTTTAAACCCTTGGTTAGGGCTTTAGCCCCCTTTTTGAGCTTTAAGCCCCTTTCACCAAATTCTTAGCTCATTTGGAGATTTTAAGCTCCTTTGAGGGGTTTTAGCCCCTATGAGAGCTATTTTGGCTCTTTTTAGGGGTTTTTAAGCCCTTTTCATGTTTTTGAGCCTTTGCAAGGGTGTGGGGGTCAAATGAGGGTAGTGAAATAGATGTCTTTGGGTGGTGTAGGTCATGTAGAGCTCATTGAGGGATTTTTTGGGTTAACACATTGCTAAATATTTTTCTAAAATAATATGCCACATCACAATACTATATCATTAATTTTAAAACAAGGGAAATTTTCCCTAATAATAAATGGGTGATAATAGCTTGGAAATAAAATATGTCAATCTAAGTCCAATTCAATGGGATGGGTAGGTGCATTGTGTAATTTATTTTACATTATTGAAACAAGCTATTCCTTCTTATTACCATGACCTAGTGGGAATCATGATCTCTTTTATGGTATGAAGAAATGGGGTAGATTGGTGGATACTTGGCAAAACCACCTTAAATGGTATTGGTGATTAAAAGAGTATTGGGAATCATTATCTCTCTTATGGTTTCATGGGAATCTATGAAGAAATGGCATGGATTGGTAGGTACTTGGTAACACCGAACTTGAATGATATTGGTGGTCCAAAACAGTGATGAGAATCCTGATGTCTTTTATGGTTCCATCCGAGTATCCATCGAAGTCTATGAAATAAAGGGATATATTGGTAGGAACTTGGAAACACCACCCTGAATGAGATTGGTGATCCAAAAAAATGGTGGGGAGGATTATTTATTTTCTGGTTCTATGTTACTCTATGAAGAAAAGCGGTAGAATGGTAGGTTTTTGGTAACAACTTTTGAATGAGATTAGTGATCCAAAGGACTGTTGGAAATCATTACCTCTTTTATGGTTCCATCAAAGTAGATGAAAAAAAAGAGATAGATTGGTATGTAGTCTGCTACACCTTCATGAATGAAAATGGGATTGGTGGTATAAAAACAATGTGGGAATGGTTATCTCATATATAATTCCATCAAAGTTTAAAACTCGAAAAGACATTCTTCGAGATGGCTGGCACCATGGCAGAAGAATTGTGAAAATGAAAGATAATTTATTCCCATTTGCCATAATATTTCAATACAAGGTATAGATTGTGAAACACAACTCACTATCATCTAAATGACACCTATCCCGAATCCTAATACAAGTTTATTTCACATAAGCAGCACACTCAACTAAATTTTACCGTGAGTCGATGTTGCAGCTGTATCTCCAACATTTAGTTCTATTTGTCTATGTTTTGTCAATATAATATAAGGGATGTATGACGTTAAAAAGACTTGAGTCAATGAACAGTATTACCTTTACCTTTTCTATTTCAACAATGCCAATTGATGTGTGATGATATCCCTAACAGGATACTTAAATATCATTTGTAATATATTTTCTAGTGACATTATTGATTATAAAGCATGTTGCAGACATTATATTGATTGTGTATGAGCAATATTGTAACCATCTTAATTTTACTAGCTAGAAAAGAGCTATGGACTAAATGTTTGTGTTTGCATGTGCATGTTGTTGGAACAGGTGAATACTAGTTTTCAACCAGGTTTTGTAATATATTTATACTAAGCATACTTGTGCTAAAATAGACTTTCAAGTGAATCGACACTTTCATTCTTGGGATGTTGACAACGGTTCTATCAATGGTCTACTCTATAGTTCGTGCTGGATCCTCAACTACATTTCTTTCACCCTGACATTCCCGCAAGATTATATGTTTGGACTTTGATTACTTCTAATTCTTTTCCAAGATTGTAAGTTCTATTTTATTTATTACAAATGTTATCTTGAATTGCTCAATATCAATATTCTACAGGAAGTCAATAAATCCACATGAAGTACAAAAGAGTTAAGACGTGTCATTGACACAATATCGTAAGCTTTGTTTCATATTCTTAATCTTTATTGTACTTAAGGTATGCATATAAAATTTTAACTTAAAAAAAATCAAGTTCGAGAAGAAAACTTTGAAACTTGAGTACACTGTTTTCTTTCTTTGGAAACTTTTTACATCATGGCTATACCTTAATTCTCTATACATTTTTTGTGTATTGTCTATTTTTGTAGCTCTCATTGCATCAAAGGTTTTATAAAATGATAGTTAGAATGGAAAAAATGAAAAGTTGGATTTAAAATTGAAATAAACCATTATTAAATAAAATAGAAAAAAATAGAATATATAATATGAAACTTTGCAAACTCTTTTCAAAGTCCTTTCTTATATCAATGCTTTGCTCAGCGTGCATCACTTAGAGACCCAAGGTGCAACATAAGTTTATTATTTGGGACTGGAAATCAAATATGCAACATAAGTTTATTAACTAGTTATGTTTATTAACTAGATTGCATTAGACTAGTCACAAGATTTTATGTGTAATATTTATTTCTACATTTACATAAGATGTTGTTTAATAATCCTATATTAACTTATGTTATTAATATTATATTATATGGATTATGGATAGATTATCTATCTTATTTATCATGGTGTAACACGATATGGATTATAAACTATATATTTTATGTATTGTATTATATGAATTGATAGATGTTTTTAATGAAAAGTCTACAAGGTGTAAAGCATGCCGATTACTTTAAAGTTTAAATCCTAAAGTTATTAAGTGTTTATGAATTTTTTTTAGTTTATTTTTATACAAGGAAAAAATAATTATGTTGATTAATAAGGTTTTATAATTTGATACATTCTCAAACTTATTTTTGGTTGTAATTGAATGAGATGGATTTTTTCATCCAAGAACATAAATACATGTATATCTCATCTAACCAAGCAATATCGAAGTTCAACTTTGTATATGCCCTCAAATGTAAGAGAATATTGTTCATGAATAGCAAATAGTGCATTAGAGGAAGTTGATCCTAAAGAAAACTAATTATCGTTTTGTAAGGTGTTAAGTGCCTCTTCCTTTTCCCCTAATTCGTTCATGAGTTTTTTTATATGTGTTAATGTTTAAAGTTTCTAATTTCATTTCATTAATACACATAGTCCAACTACAAGCGATATGTCTAGAATCTTTGTAAACATAACAAGGCATATTTCAAACACCATCTCTTAATTGGTCCTTCCTACCTTTTAATTCACTTCTTTGTTTGGAAAAATTCATATTATGGAAACATAAATTATGGATGGATTGTCTTTTTATTTCCACTAATCATAACATTGAACAATAGAGTTTCAATGAAAATCAAGATTACCTTGCAAAAAAACAACTTCTTTAAAAAGTTGAGTGTTAGAGACTTATAAGAGAGAAATCTATCCTACCACTAAGCAACATTAGCCTGCAACAAGGAACTCTCATAATGATGCTTGTCATTAATAGTGTAGAAAGGAAGCAACTTTATCATGAAGTTTATGATGAGATTCCTACAAAATAACATCTTTTTTCTCACAAATTTCTTGCATTTTTCAAAGACCCAATTCTTCATCTTCATCAAAATCATCCATGGTGAAAGGAAATAGAAATACTTCATAATGGTTAATATGAATGGAAAAATGCATACTAGTAAACAAAATACATTAAGCGAACTCCAAAAAAAAATCCTCTCTCTTTTTCAATAAAAGACTCTAACGTAAAAATATTCAAGTTACGCCTTTTCTCCATGAACAAGGAGCGATGCTTGGCTGATGAAGGAAAAAAATGAAAGTTTGAGAGGCTTCTCAAAGCTAGCCTTCATGGAGCCTCATCCTTATGGTTCAAGACACCTCGAGCTCAAGATCCTTCATTATAGGATCCTCCCTCCACCTCTCCCATGGAATACTCAACCTATCTTATCCTCTCATTCCTTTATATACAAGCTTACCCCTCATGGGTAAGAGGAGGAAGAATGTGTTATTGCATCCAAATTTTGGCCAAATTTAGTCAGACTCTTAGGTGATTAGCAGGAAAACTTAAGGCTTTGAGAAAAGGCTCCTTTGGGAAGAGTTCTCAACACCAAGGCATTGGTTGTAAACTCTCCCTCTTTGTACTTTTAATACAAATATAGTTTCTTTCCCACATGCATTTGTATGTCTGATTATCATGTTGTGTTTGTTGTTTAATTACTTGGTCTTTTACATAAGATTTTATGCTATCTTGTTACTATTATATATATTAGTTTTTGTTTTTTTGTGTCTTTTGCAGGTTATCGACATAGATCAAGCACTTCAGGGATCAAACCTTGGTAGCTTGTGGAAGGTAAGGAGAGAAACTATTTCAAGAGGTTTATATAATCCTAGGAAAAGTTTCTATATCTTGTAGTTGTTTTGTTCTAGTGTTGAGTGTTTCATTCTAGGGAAACCAAATATATCTGCACTGGTTGAATATTTCCTATAAAAAAAGTGGCGACTATATTAGGGAGCATAGAAGAGATGATTTTAGGGGACAAATATAGCCCATGGGCAATTTTAAAGGAGTTTAAATTTTTTGCTGGGCAAATTTAGTATATTAATTTTTTTTATAAATATTAAAATCGTCCACTAATTATTAATAAAATAATCCATTTCAACTAAATAGCCCTATGAAATAAATCCCCAATCCCCCAAAATCCTCATGTCTCCCCCGATTTCTACAAAACAATGAGCAGGATCTAGGGCTCGCCCTCAATTTCCAGCCAAATTTGACCCATATCATTGGATCACCATCGATTTCTACAAAAAAATCCTCTTGTCAGTGGGTTGCCCCTAATTTCTATAAAAAGACGAGCGGGATCTATGGCTCACCCTCAATTTCCAACATAATTTGACCTATATTGTTGCCTCACCCTCGATTTCTACAAAAAACTCCTCTGGTCCATGGGTCGCCCCTGATTTCTACACAAAAAGAGCAATATCTATGGATTTCCCTCGATTTCCAATTGAATTTGACCCAAATCATTTGCTCACCCCGATTTCTAGAAATATTGAGCACACATACACTTCTATTCGTCCCTATAAAATTCCTTTCTTGCTCATGGAGTCACCCACTCAAAGAATCGATATGCATCAACATAGATAATAGGGATTCAATATTCAACATTCAAGGTTAACATTATTCATGAATTGTGGTTCAAGTTCAACGTTTATGGGCTTGCATTGTGTACATCGAATCGATATTTCATATTGCAGGTATGGTCACACTCACTAGTAAAAGTTTTCTTCAAGATAACTCTATATTTTTTCCCTTCCATTGGCCAGTTAGGTGTTTCATCATTGCAATGGCTAGTGTGCACATTCTTTTCTTCTGTACCTTGAATTCCCTCTTAGATTTAGAGTGATCTTATTTCCTCTTTTTTAAACATAAAAATACATTCATAAGTTTTATATTATATTCTCACAATTTGATAAATCAGCTATGGGATTCTCTTCATGTATATGCCCCAAGAACGATTTTTCATTTGTCTACTAATAACTGTTAGGGTTGTGGCTGTTGTAAAATAATAAATTATAAACCCATGTTGTTATTCGAGCTCTGATTTTTCTAGAGATGGTTCACCATCATAACAATCTTCCACTTATATTCTAAGGATTCCAATCTAAGAGAAAATAACATTGTCAATAGATGAAATAGGGATGATGAATTTGCTCTCACGTGCTTCTATAACAAATTTTCCAAATCCAATTCATTTTGCTTCTTGCTATTGCATTGATGCAAGAGTTTCTCCAACTTATGCCCAAATTGTTCATTGATAATTGGGACATGCCACAACTACTCAGAATTCTTGAAGATGTTGTTCAAGTTCCCAAGGACTATGCATGGTGCAAGGTCACTTGATTTCAGTGGAAATTCCAGTAGACGTTGGTACAACCCTTCTAACACTAATTGTTGCAAATCAATATATCATGGATGGGGGCACAAGAATAGAGAACAATGTTGATAACTTAGTTAAAATTGATCCATGCAAAGGAAGTTAGGGACTTTGATTGCTTTCACTTGACTTTTGAAATCCAATAGAAGTCATGTTTGATATAAAGGTCTATATCTAGGGTATATTTTTTGCATCATGTAAAGGAAAATATATTTTCTTCCAATAGTTTTTGTATTTTCCTTCTTCATTCTAGTAGAAATTCATTAGGAATTCCATTTTCAATATAGGTGACTAATTCATACTACAAGTATCCAAATTGTACTCAGTATGAATTCATTTATAATGAAAATATAAACTACTCGGGTCCAAGAAGAGAAATATTTGTTTCCTATCTTGTGCTATGCGGTACTATTCATTTACAGTCTTTATGATAGTATTAGCTGGAACATATTCATATTTTCTTATGTTACAGTCTTTATGATGGTATTCTTCTTGTACTATTGTCCTAGTTTCATCCATTTTGATAAGGTTCTCTGCAATTTATTTTACTGCATTGATAGCAAGATCCAGATCTGAGTTTTCAACTTGTTCTTCCATAGCTTTAGGTGAATGTAACTGTTGTTTGTTAACATATTTATTTTCTGGTTCTTCTATCCTTTCTTCTTCGTTTCTTTTTTCTTCCACAACTTTCCTTTCAGCTACTTCATTACTGGATGTAACATCTAGCTCTATTTCCCTGTCAAAAGTTGTGTCTAAGTGTTTAAGCAGTTATTTAGTAGCTAAAATGAGGTCTGATTCTGATGAATTATCTATTGTGTAGTGCCTTTGGAACCTCTATTGCTGCATCGATATATAGAGATGAGTGCGGTTCTTCATGTTCTTCTTCTAGAGTTGGAGACAAGATTGAAGGTTTCTCTTCAGCACCTCTGGTTTCAGTCTTTTCTATGTTTTTCCCATTATCACTTTCATGTTCCACACCAATGTCCTTTTTTATTGCATTAGTAATTGGAGCTATGTTGGATTCATTATCTTGTTCTTCCATTCATACCATTTATTTTGTTGTATGTGCATAGTCTCTTTTCAAATCTATTAATGTAGTTATTTTAGATTCTTCATGATGCTTTTTTTTTGTACTGCTATTGTTATTTCATCCATCGTGGGAAGGTTTTCAACAGTTTATTTTACTGTAGTTGTAGCTGGAGCTGGACTTAAGTTGTCAACTTGTTCTTCAAATCTATAAGTGATTGCAACTATTGTTGGTCAACATATTTACTTGCCATTTCTTCTGATTTTTCCACATTATTGCTTTCAACTTCTACCATGTTCTCCTCAGCTACTCCATTAATGGATTTAACATCCATCTCTATTTTCCTTTCAAAAGTAGTTGTGTACAAGTGTTTATGTAGTTCTTCAAGTTCAGAATCTATAATCAGGTCTAATTATGATGCTTTGACTAGTGTGTGAATGGTATTTGGAACTTCCATTGCTGCATTGATAAATGGGGAGACCTCTTGTTTTTCATGTTGTTCTTATAGAGTTGGAGATAAGGATGAAGGATTCTTAACAGCTTCTGTGGTTTTAGATTTTTATGCATTTTCCCCAATATGCATTTCATGTTCCACACTTATGTCCTATGTTATTGCATCAAAATATGGAGCTCTTCTATATTCTTTATATTGTTCTTCCATTCATAGCATCATGTCTATTTCCTGTGCATCGTCTCTTATTAATGGATTTATGTTAGATTCTTTGTGATGGTTTTATGTGTGTACTGTTGTATTCTAGTCTCATCCATCATGGAAAGGTTCTCAACAATCTCATTTGCTATATTGGTAGCCGGTGCAATATCTGATTCAACGTGTTCTTCCATAGCTGAAGGTGAGTGTGATTGTTGTCTATAAACATATTTACTCCCTGGTTCTTCTTCTTTCTCCACTTTATTGATTTTAACTTCCTCCACTTCCCTCTCAGCTACTCCACTGATGGCTGTAACATCTACTTCTATTACTCTTTCAGAAGCTATTATGTCTGAGAATTTATGTAGTGCTCCAGAAGATATAGTTAGGTGTAGTTCTAATGCATTGTCCTGTGTGTGAATGACCCTTGAAAATTCTGTTTGTACATTGATATATGGAGGTGCATATGGTTCTTTGTGTTATTCTTCTAGAGTTGTACATTCCCTTTTGAGCTATCGTGCATGAAAGTCAAATTCTTGAGCTTGCTTATATCAAATGGTATATTGGGCACACTATTCTCTTGAAGAAATCTCAATTCTTTAAATGGTTTGGTGCATTTTCCCTTCAGAATAGTCAAATTTCCCATTGAAAAAACTCAAAGAGAAGCACTCATCACATCTAGATTTTCTGTAGAAACATGGAATGGATGCAAATTATTTTGAAACCAAACTTCTTTAATCTAGGGAAGATTTTGTTGAAATGCAACAAGACCATGTTAAAGAATTCAACAATACAACACTTTTTCATTTCCATATTCTGAATTTTCAACCCTAAATGAGAGCCAAAATTTCCTTGAGTTTGACTGGAAATGAAGAAGAAAGGGCAGAAGAATATAGAAAATTTCAGCACTTATACCTTAATTGAGTAGCGTTTAATACGATCAACACATACACTACATGATTCTGAATAGTTATAACAACTTTTAAAAAGTAGTTGGAAAAAATGGTCACTATAATTATTTGGATGAAGGTTATAAGAAGCCTAATAGTTCCAGAATGGTTTTCGGCTATGGGATTCTCTTCATGTACATACACCAACAACGGTTTTTCATTTGTTTACTAATAATTTTTAGGGTTGTGCTTTTTCTAAAATTATAATTTATAAACCCATGTTCAATATTCAAGATCTAATTTTACTAGAGATGGTTCACCATCATAACAATGTTCCACTTCTATGCTAAGGCTTCCAATCCAAGAGAAAATAACATTGTAAATGGATGAAATAGGGATGATGAATTTTCTCTCAGGTGCTTTTATAAAAAAATACCTGGATCCAATTCATTTTGCTTCTTGCTATTGTGTTAATGCAAGGGTTTCTCGAACTTATGTGCAAATTGTTCATTCATAAATGGTTATAGTTGATTTTACCACACATGGTGAATCACACTTTTATGGCCTTTCCTGTCCCTCTGCAGACTCCTCAGACCCCATGGACCATTCTTGTACCTTTGATGTTTCCAATATCATCCCTAAAAACATGCAATAATTTCCATACGCGACTTTTAAACCCTTTCTCGCATATATACGTGGATTTGACCCCTAAACCCACGTACATCAGGATGTGTGCAAAAGGCCATATTCTTTTGGAGTTTTCCTTGATGTGGATCTGAGTCACTTGTCCCTTGGCCTTCAATATGCCATGAGATTGTTCGGATTCGAACTTCTATTACCCCATTGAAGAGTTATATAAGGAACCCTTTGGGTACATTGAAGAGGGAGGAATTGAAGAGCAAGAAAACTATAGTCTATTGTTGATAGAGCTTATACTTGAGTCTGCATCCCTTTGTCCCCTAGAACACTATTGTGTTCTTCCCAAGCTTTCCTTTTTCTTGTGAGCTTGCTATTGAGAGATGGAGGATTGAAGTGGTGGAGGCCCAAGTGGGGGACTCAGTTTCTCCGATTCGCATATGTGCCAACAGAGGCTGTCATTATTGTAATCTCTGTTTTTATATCAATAGAAATATCTTTTCATGTCCAATAATGTGTGTTTAAATGAGTATTTGATTCATGAATGCTTTTAAATGCTTATATTTTATTGATTAAATATGCTAGAGTAGGTCTAACACAAATATATATAGCATGCTTGTCTTGTTTGCTGAGTGTTGCGCTAGAAAATTGCCAATACAAGCTGGAGTGGAAAAGCTCAACTGGGATCTACATCAACCGTCTGTAATAAGGTACGAATCGAGATCCTTTAGTGTTATATATTTGGTTTCTCTTGCATATAGGAAAGGATTGATTTCTAGAGTCAAGATGTCTATTGTGGTACCCTAAGCCATAGGAATTTATCTCCGTAATAGAATACAGAGAGAAATTCCTATGGCTTTGGGTATCACAACAGATAGCTTGACTCCATAAATCAATCCTTTCCTATATGCAAGAGAAACCAAATATCTAACACTAAAGGATCTCGATTCGTACCTTATTTCAGATAGTTGATGTAGATCCCCATTGAGCTTTTCCACTCCAGCTTGTATTGGCAATTTGCTATCTCAACACTCAGCAAACAAGACAAGAATGCTATATATATTTGTGTTAGACCTACTCTAGCATATATAATAAATAAAATATAAGCATTTAAAAGCATTCATGAATCAAATACTGATTTAAACAAACATTATTGGACAGGAAAATATATTTATATTGATATAAAAACGGAGATTACAATCGTGATAACCTTTGTTAGCACGTTTGCGAATCGGAGAAACTGAGTCCCCCACTTGGGACTCCACCACTTAAATCCTCCATCTCTCAATAGCAAGCTCACAAGAAAAAGGCAATCTTGGAAAGAACACAATAGTGTTCCAAGGGACAAAGGGATGCAGACTCAAGTATAAGCTCTAGGCAACAATGGACTATAGTGTTCTTGCTCTTCAATTCCTCGTTCTTCAATGTATCCAAATGGAGTGCTGGCCCATGGTTTTGGAAACCATATGGTTTAGGGCAGCTGTATAGGGTTTTTTCCTCCTTTTCCTCATTATTTTATATTTTTTCTTCCCTTTTTAGGGGATTTTTGCTATTTTAGAGGAATTTTGGATATTTTTGGAGGAAAAAAGGCTTTCTTGATGGTTTTATGGCCTTTTGGAGGCATTTTAGGCCTTTTGGAGGCTTTTTAGTGGGATTTTCAGGGTTTTCAAGGGAAATATGGTAGGAAAATGGACAAATGAGCCATGTAGTGGGGTAGATGAGGTAGTGAACACTTTTTGGGTGTTAACAAATTGCCCCCTGATGTGCGAGGGCAGGAGCTCATCATATGGCCGATGGACATCATAAGTCATATGTGGTTTTCCTGGGGTGTGGAGAAGAGAAGAAACAAACTGAAGCCCGGAACAACGATCCTGAACCAACTGCAAGAACTAAAACTACATAACCTCAATAACGGATGAGGAATCATCTAATCATATGGACAAGGCGGGCATTCCCATGCTCGTATCAGGGTATATCATAATAATAACAATGGGGTCCAAAATATGGGGACCTGACATTTACATGGCCTCAAATACTGAATGAGGAAGAATCTCAATATATGGACAAGGCGGGCATACCCATGCTCGTATCAAGATACATAAAAATAACTGTGAGGCCCGAAAAGAGGGACCTGTAGGATACATAAAAAACCACTGTGTATATCATAAGGGTACATAAGGGGCACAAATATGGAACATACTGCTGGGCTGACCATGTCTGAGCTGAAAAACTGATGCACTGGAATGATAGCAGTGCTACTGAATCTGGTGCCAAAGGAACTGATGAGCTGCTGGATCAGAGTGACAAGGGTCATACTCGCAATGGTACACTGAACTGGAACTGAACTGGGTACTCAAGGAAGCATGGAACTGGATGGCTTCCGAATACAATCGCCAACGCAGCCCGGACATCCACAGGAACATATAACTGGGCGTTCCGAAGTGACTCACCAATGTGCTAGAGTCGGGGGAAATCCGGGGTCTTCGACAAATAATGGAAGGGATATAAATCCTGTGTGATTCTCAACGATGCGATCAAGGTGCTGAAGTCGAGCATGTGAGAAACAACCATTCGGAGAGGCAATGATGACTCCTCCCAAAATGGTCCGTAGGCACTCACCACAGATGGTGATGGGTCCAAGGCGCAGGGGCCTCTGGGTCTATCCTCTAGAATAGAGGGGCTGTTGTCGACAGAGGGAGACCTGCAACTATCAAGGCAATGATGTTTCCTTGACAGGAGCGCGAGGTGGAAAATCGAAATGTGATAGTACTGATGGCAGGATTGATAAACTGGGGGGAATAACTGGGCAAGCGGAGTGGGTGGACTCAAACTTCCTTTGTTCAGAGTATGATGGTGGGGAAGATCGGGCAGCATATGAAACTGACTGGTGGTAAAGGGATCATAGCTGTATTGGATCTAGGAGGGTGACTGGGTTGAGGGAGACTCAAGATGTGGTAAAATGGCAGGAGACTGTAGAATACTCTGAACAAAGGCGACCTAATTGGGGGTGCTGCTGAGAGGATCGATCATAGCACCAAGAGGCACGGGGGGACTTCTTCATGGGTTAGGGAACTAGAAGAAGTGTGTATATAAAATGGTACTGTCGTGTGGATTTATACGAGCCCAAGACAGTTCATGCTCGTCGTTGCTTTCAATTTTAAGGAGTCTGAAAGCAATAAGAAGACTCTGAAGTAATGGAATGGTACTATCGTGTGGATTTTACGAGCCCAGGACAGTTCATGCTAGTGGTTGCTTTCAATTTTAAGGAGTCTGAAAGCAATAAGAAGACTCTGAAGAAATGGAATGGTACTGTCGTGTGGATTTTACGAGCCCAGGACAGTTCATGCTCGTGGTTGCTTTCAATTTTAAGGAGTCTGAAAGCAATAAGAAGACTCTGAATTAATGGAATGGTACTGTCGTGTGGATTTTACGAGCCCAGGATAGTTCATGCTCGTGGTTGCTTTCAATTTTAAGGAGTCTGAAAGCAATAAGAAGACTCTGAAGTAATGGAATGGTACTGTCGACCCCTCACCGGTAAAGGACATCTCCTAGGAGGAGGTAGCAAGAGGCCTGGTGATGGATACGACGACGTCCATTACGAGTGACTTTGGGTCAGAACTTCTATGTGCGTAGGTATAACAAGATATCACCGTACCACGGGTCATCAGACGAGATAGTGAACAAGTGATTGTCGGGTAACTCATCGAAGATGGGTGGGGCCGGGAGAAAGGAAGGGAGATCAGTGATGAGCTAGGCAAGCACAAGGGATTTAGTGCTCTTAGGTGTTCGGAACGTGAGGTCATATTCTTGGAGGATAATGACCCATTTAGGCACACGACCTTGCAGGAGCCGCCAGTTTAGGAGATATACCATGGGGTTAGAGTCAACGATGACTGTGGTATGACTAAGTAAAATGTAGTGTCGCAATTTTTGGACGAAAAAGACCACTGCTAGGGCTAGTTTCTCCTCATATGGGTAACGTAGGGGTGGGCCAGACAAGGTCTGGCTGACGTAGTAAATGACATGCTCTTGGTGTGAGGTGTCTTCTTGAACCAAGACTCCGGACACAGCATGCTCGGCTGCCAAGACGTAAAGGATGAAGTCCTGAGAGAAATCCGTAGGGGAGATCAAGGGGGCTTGTGTGAGAGCTTTCTTGAGGGCTTCGAATGCAGCTTCTGCTTGCTCGTCCCAGACAAAGGGGATGTGGGTACAGAGCAGGCGCAAGAAACCGTGAACGGTTGTGGCATAATCAAGAACGAAGCATCGAAGGAAATTGGATCGCCCTTACAGACTTTGCAGTTGCCGGAGCGTGCGAGGAGAGGGAAGGTCTAAGATGGCTTGGACTTTCAGGGGATAAACAGTAATTCCTTTCTGGGAAACAATGAAACCCAACAATCGGCCTGCCGGAACGCAAAAGACACACTTGTGTGGGTTCAAGCGGATCTGATATTTGCGACATCGCAGAAAAACTTGCCGAAGGTCGTTAAGGTGGTCTGATCGTTTCCGAGAACGAGCTGTAAGGTCATCAAGGTAGACGAGCAGGATGTGGACCAAATCATGAAAGCAATAGGTCATGGCCCGCTGGAATGTGGCACCAGCATTTTTTAGGCCAAAAGGCATGACGGGATAGGCGAAGGTGCCCCATGGGGTAGTAAAGGCAGTTTTGTACTGGTCTTCCTTTCGGATTTGGATCCGATTGTATCCGGAAAAACCATCCATGAACAAGAGGACTTCATGCCCCGCACATGCATCAATGAGCTGGTCAATAAATGGTGTGGGGAAATTGCCTTTGGGACAGGCACGGTTTAAATCTCGAAAGTTAGTGCATACTCTAATGGTGCCTTGTTTTTTGTTAACGGGAACAGGGTTTGAAACCCAGGTGGTACAGGCAATAGGATAAATGAATCCTGCCTTGCGAAGTTTCTCAATCTCTGCTTTGACAGCTGGGAGTTTTGAGGGATGAATGGGACATTGTTTCTGACGAACGGGGGGTACATCAGGCCATGTGTCAATGTGGTGCTCTATAATGGCAGGGTCAAGACCAGGCATTTCGGTATAGGACCAGGCAAAGACATCACGGAATTCTCTGAAGAGTTTTTTGTATTCCTCAATCTCTTGCTCACTGCAAGAGGCTCCTAAAGTGATGAGTTCGGGGGTGCTTCCTAGGGCAGCGATATCAATTTGGATGATAGGTGAGATGTTGGCCATGTTACCCTCCTCGAAGGCATCAAGAGCAGAAATAGGGTCCTTGAACCAGTCGACCTGGGGGGGAAGGAAGTATTTGGATTCAACTGCAAATTGGGTAGCAGTGTTAGAGGAGGATTCATCTAGGAGAAAGTAGGAACGATGGTGCATGTCATCCCAGGGATACTCTGGGGCAGTGAGAGCCTCGAGGATCTCCTCATCAGTACGGAAAGTTTGTGTCGTCAAATCGGTTGACGAGGGAGTAGTGGCGGAAGAGATCATATAAATGGTATTAACCTCTCCGGAAGGGGAAGAGATTGGGGGGTGGATCTCCTCAATGGTGGGTGGTGCCGTCTCAAGATCCAGATTGTTCATCTCATAGAGAGCTGCTCTATAATCAGGGAGATCGGGACAGTGATGTGAGTAATGCCCGTAAACACCACATATGGCACAGGGGTGGTTAGTGCACAGGGATTTGTCGCGAGGCTTGGGGGTTGGATCCAGTTGGACAACTGTCATAGTGGGGTCGTCGTTAAGCATTTGCATGTGTTCCTGTACTGCCAGTAACTAAGGACATCGGTGAGTCGCATGGCCCAACTCATCGCACAACGAGCATTTGGGAGGAGCACGAAACATGGGGGGGTTTTTGACTGTCTTGGGAGGTGGGACAACAGTGTAAGGTTGGGGGCCTCTGCCCCCAGTTGCTTTGGTAAGAGGAGGGGGGGTTCGTGGAGGACGACGGGGTAGTGACACCGGGAGGTGGTTGACTAGTAGTGACAATGGGTTGCACCGGTTGCAAGAAGACATCTGGTGTCGGCGGGGGGATGGGAGGCAAAAGATACCAAACGGGTAATCCTAAGGTTAACCCAGGGAGGCTGAGGGTAGCCATGACCGGGGCGCTAACTAATCCTGAGGGAAGGATGAGGAAAGGAATGGTATGGATGGGTGTAACACCAATGTATTTGGGTACCAAAGGGGGTTTAGGCAACAAGGGCAGTTGATTAGTAGGAGTTTGTGTGTTATGGGACAGGGTACATAGGTCAAACACGTCAGTGGCGGGTGACAGGGGTGGAATAGATTGGAAGGTCGAGGTCATTGGCACGTCTGAGTAAACTCCAGGTCCCATAGAGGAAACAAGTGAGGTGGTGGCATCCGAAACAGGTTGTTCAACCATGGGGAGAACATTTTCGGGTGCTGCAGGGGCATTGGGATCATAGTAGGTGAGTTGGTCAACCTTGACCACGCGTCCCTCATGGGGGAACATCATGGTACGAAAAACGGAAGAAGCAACCGCCCGCATGGCGTACATGTAGCTGCGGCCAAGTAAAAGGTTATAATCAAGATGTGCATTAATAACCTCGATGTCAATGAGGACGGTCTTGCTAGCCAGCTGGACGGGGACGTTAGTTAATAGACCTTGTGGTTGAGCCGAACGACCGTCGTAGGCTCGCAACGCAGTAGTGGACTGCTGGAGAGGGGGGGATCCCAATTTCTGCCAGATGTAGGTGGACATGACACATGTAGAGGCACCTTCATCAATAATGCATAGATGGATGACAAAATTCCGAATGGAAACAAAAACTTGGAATGCTAAAGTGGAAGGCATGCGGGGTTCAGATTGGTCGAAATCAAATGCCATTAAATTCGAAACATTTGGATCGATAGCCCCAATGGCTGAGAGTAAAGTATTACGCTGCAAAGGGCAGTTTTTTAAGACTTCTAACGCAGACATGGCTGTGGGAGATTGGGCTAAGTCATCGACAATGTTGTAGTTTGACGAAGCCCACGCATTGGGGTTATTGTTGATATGGTGAAGTGGGAAACGAGGTGCTTTGGGAGCGCCATCTAGTGGAGGTGGAGGTATACATAACGCCTGATCAGTGGGATGAGCGTTAGTGGGTTTATCGGCGGGAGGGGCTTCAGGGGTGGAGCCATATTGGTTCCGCCGGGTCTGGAGGTTGACATCAGCGGAGGACATCATCAACAAGTGGTGGGTACCTGAGTCAAACATGGGTTAATCAGGAGCAGCGTAAGTGATTTTTTGTTGGGTTGGCGCGTTGGCTTGAGGGGGAGCCAATGGTTGAGTGTTCACTACGCCTTGGTTTGGTAAGGGGTTTTGTAGCACCAAAGGTGGCTGCTAAGGTTGTGGGGGGTTGGGTGGTGCTTGAGGAGCCGCATGCCCCTGGCGGTGGGCATCATCAACCCAAAGTTTCCGAGCTCGCTCCAAGTGTGGGCAAGCATGTGTGTAGTGGCCATAGACCCCGCAAATAGAACAAGGATGGTTTGTTCATAAATTGGGGTTTTTAGCCTGCTTGGGCGGGCGATCAGGGTTTTGGTTAGCAGGGGCCGCATTATTATTGTCAGGGGGATTAGGGGGTTGACCAGCTTGGTCTGTAGGTTGGTTGTTTCCATGATTTCGGCCCCTGTCGTGGTTTTGTTGGCCCTGGTTGCGTTGGTTGTTCTGGTTTTGCTGTGGGTTTTGTTGGGCGTAAACTTGCCCTTGGGCAGTAGGTGGATTCTGAGGTTGCGCAGGTGTTGGAGCAGGCTGCGGTGGATGATATGTAGGTGGAGGTTGCGCAGGTGCAGCAACTTGAGGGGGTTGCTGATAGGGCTGCGGAGCGGGTTGTGGGTTTGCCGCAGGGGCTGCCTGTGGCGGGTAATAAGTGGGTTGGGATTGTGAAGGTGCAGCCTGCTGGTGGTAGTAGGGCTGAGGTGCGACCGGGAGGGCGTAAGCGGGAGTCGCATGACCGAAACACTGAGGTGGACATGAGGGTCCATGGGGATGGTGGTGATGTGTCATGGGAGCATACGAGTTGGTTGCTCTAGACTGTGAGGTAGCCCACGAAAGGTTAGGGCCAGGGGTAGGACATGTTATGGAAAATGGTTGAAGATGCAAAGAGACACAGCCAATGATGACGTCGACAGCGTGGGATGCCCCCGGCGCATCGTGCTGGGAGGAATCGCCACAAGGGGCATCAGGTATAATGGTATAGAGATAACCCGACTGGGCGTAAATGAGGTCGAATTGTTGGGCCTTAAGAATGGCCCCTTCTTCAGAATGGGGTCTTTCGGATGCCACATCCTTAGCAATGACAGGAAGAAGGGATTTGAGGAACCAATCTAGGAAGATACGGTCGTCTAATTTGATCTTGCATAAGCTACGGCGTCGACGCCACTCATGAATGTGGTCCGTGATGTGGGTATCCGTGTTTTGTCTGCACGATAGGAGGATCTCAACGCCCGCGTCATAGCGGACAGGTAACTAAAAGAACTGCAGGAAGGTTGAGGCAAGGGAAGCAAAGGTGGCATGGGTTCCATGGGGTTGCTCGATATACCACTTGGCTGCAGAGCCAGTGAAGGTGCGCTGTAATAGACGGAGGCGAATAGAGTCGTCCACTATGGAGTTGGAGGAACACCATAGATGGAAGGACATAATGTGGTTTTGTGGGTCCTCACCTGCCTTGCCCTTGAACTTAGGGATGTCAGAGGGGAGCTTGGTGGGCATGTGAGGCCACGCAGGGTCGTGTCGGATAGGGTCGTTGGTCAATCTGGCTAGGTCAGGCAGGTTGAGGCTAGCCATGAATGGCAAACTGGAAGAAGGATGTGACACAGTAGTGGGTTGGAGCAAGTTGGGGCCAATGCCCCCAAGTGGAGGGGTAGTGTTAGGGAGGTTTCCCCCAAGTGGGGGAACTAAGGTGGTATAGGATGTTCCTGCACCACCATGGGTAGTGTGAGCCATTGATGGAGTGGGAATAGGTATTCTCGCCGCGGGAATAGGTGTCATGAGGGGAACAGTAGATGAGGGCCCCATGGAGGGCATACCCAAAGCAGGTGTGGTAACTAGTGTAGTGGTGGATGTGCCACCAATGGTCCCTACCAAGAAGGGAGTGGAAGTCACGCCAGCCATGGGGCTAGTAGGGGCAGTGTAAATGGGGTTCTCAGACTCTGGCACAGAATCGGAGGTAAAATAAGGGGCGTCAATATCTGCTGACGGAGTCCTATGCTGCTGACAAGTGGAGTCAAGTGACAAGGCTCGAGATCTATGATAAGTGGTATCAAGTGAGGATGATCTGTGTCGATGACGGGTGGTGTCAAGTGAACCGTGCTGTGGCGGCTTGCCCCTGAGGTGCTGAGAATGTCTCGGGGACTCAATGGTGACAGATGGTGTAAAATCTCTGTGGGTTGAGGTGAGTAAAAAACAGCTCAAAAACCCTAATGCAACCGAGTGTGCAGAAGGAGAGCTCGAAAAATAGGGCACTCAGGCCAACAACCAACTCAAAACACCCACTATAAAAGCTGTGCTACAATAGGTGGAGTGTCAACAGAAATGGTCAGAATACCAACAAGAAGCAGGTTTCCTAAAAATAAAAAATGGTGGACTCACTAGACCAAAAGGAGGTAAGGGAGCATGCAAATACCTAACTAAAAGTATTCTGACTCAACTAGACATATCCTCTGCAAGGTGATGAAATCCAAGTCAGACAATATGAATAGGAAAGCCAAGTGGCTAAGATATCCCCCTACTGGGAGGGACATCGGGCAGTCAATCCTAGAAGAATGGCAACTAAGATACCTCGTTCATGACACGTCCAGAAAGGTGAATCTTCCATTTGGTCCTTTTACCGCAATACCCCTATACAGGGATATCCCGAGAACTACGAAAGGTAGCCCTTCGGTTACTGAATGGAGTGCGGTATTCCACTCAGGCCTCCGGAACCAGTCTCGCGAATTCAACCCTCCTAGGGGAGAGGCCCTTTAGTAAACTGGTTGTGACTGTGCCAAAAAGTACCAGGGGATTTTGGTTCCCTAATTGGACAACAGCTATGTCTCAAGTGTAAGTAACCGAGGGGTGTTATTGGAGGCCTATCCCCCCGATCCTACCTAACTACAAAGATTCTTTTGTGTTCCCCAAGTGGGGTTAGAATATTGGTTGAGTTAAGTAGTTTTTTAAGGCTCACTTGAATTATGTGACAGAGTGTGTGCTCGTGAAGTGGTGAACCAAAAATAAAAGTGCCACAAGGTGGGCAACTTTCTAACTAACAATAATACTGAATTCAAAACTTTAACATGCAAAATTTTCTGAATTAAAATGCTGAAATTTTAAACAGATTCTGTAAAAGGGAACAGAAATGATGTTGCATAAAAGGCTGTAGGGAAGTAGGGCTGCAGGTAGAACAGATGGCTGTGCAGATGCAGAAAATATTGCAGCAAAGGAGCTGGGTTCAAAAACAGGAAAAAATGCAGAAATCAGACCGCGGGTTTGTGGCGAAATCGAGCGGTCGGACCACGGGTTTGAGGGAAATAGGCGTGGACAGGTCGCGGCTTTCTAGCCAACAGAAGAAGTCGAACCGCAGGAAATAGGGAAAAATGCGCAATCAAGTCGCGGGAAAAGGGCAGACAGACATAGTTGGGTCGCAGCGAAGGGGCTGAACGTCGCAGTCGGGATGCGGGAAAATGCCCGACAGGTGCAGTCAGATCGCAGCAAACAAGATGATTAGCCGCGGTCGGATCACAGGTAACAGACTTGAATCCACTGGCAGGGCACTGGAAACAGTCTAAGAGCCACGGTCGGGTCACAGGTAAAGGCCTGAAAGACGCGGTCGAGACACGACTGCAGAGGGAAAAGATGCGGTTTACGGCGGCCGAAAGGGACAGCCGAAAGGAAAAAACGGGAAATTATTGCATAAAACTAAACAATTTTTTAAACTGAAACCAGAAATTCAAACCTAGGGGAGTTGCCAAAACTGTAGCTAGGGTTTTACCCCTAGCTTGTGCAAATGAGCACCTACTAAGGAGAAGGGACTCCTTAGTAGCAGTTTAGTAAATGTAAATTAAAATGCTAAAACAAAAATATAAATTACTCTAAACATGTGCATGAAACAGAAAAACAAGATATGAAGAATGGCTTTTGTATTAATGTTACCTCCAATGTGAAGGTTGGTGAAGCCCTTTGCAATGATCCAAGAAGGTTGCTCCAAGCTCCAGCTTGCTCCTTCTCTTTCTCCAATGGTGGAAATGGGCCAAAAGGGGCTCTCAAGGTGAAAGTAGCTCAAGGGTGAGCTAGGGTTTCAAGAGCTTTTTTGGCAGAGTAAGGGTGTTTATGATTGTGGATATGAAATAAGGGGTCTCCATCACCTATTTATAGTTTTTCAGTGGTGGAGTGCTGGCCCATAGTTTTGGAAACCATATGGTTTAGGGCAGCTGTATAGGGTTTTTTCCTCCTTTTCCTCATTATTTTATATTTTTTCTTCCCTTTTTAGGGGATTTTTGCTATTTTAGAGGAATTTTGGATATTTTTGGAGGAAAAAAGGCTTTCTTGATGGTTTTATGGCCTTTTGGAGGCTTTTTAGTGGGATTTTCAGGGTTTTCAAGGGAAATATGGTAGGAAAATGGACAAATGAGCCATGTAGTGGGGTAGATGAGGTAGTGAACACTTTTTGGGTGTTAACAAGTCCTGGATACATACGAGTATAATGGCCATGAATAGGCATGATACAAAATATGACATATGTGGTCATTGCAACGTACAATATACATAGATCAGAATCTCCATGATGAAGATATACAAAGGATCATGATCTCCATGAAAGCTGAAGATATATAATGGATCAAGATCTCCATAATGGCTAGAAATATCTGACATATACTGGAATCACGTCACAAGAGATGATATCTCATGAACACTGGCATGATCAAGGAGGTAGCATATATAAGATGCCACCAATCTGGAAGGTCTTCTACACAAACCACTAGGAGTACATGTCCTACTATGTGAATAGAGGTGTCGAGGTCGAACACAGTAGCGCATCGTCTAATTACTGGTCATTGATGTATATCCCTAACAGATGTGAGATAACCCACGAATAATGAAAATGAGAATCAAGGTACTAGAGTGCAAACTAGCAAGTGTGAATAAATGTGTTCAGTTCGAACACTTGAGAGAATCGATCGATCAGGGGACATTGATGTATTCCCAAAAAATGTCGACGGCGAGAGAACTTGGGCCACTGACGACTGCAAGTCTCAAGGCACTCAGAAATGACTCTAGAGTCCTATCCTAGAATAAATGATCTGAATTCAATGGGATGAAATCCGCAGGAAGGAGGGAATTAAGGCACCCCCCATCATCCACCATGAGGTACTCAGCAAGGCTGTATAATATGGAAGAACTTGATCATAAGGTACATGAACCAGTAACTGTACCAGGAATGGTCGACATGCAAAGTCAAGATAACTGAGGAATGGCTGACTCAGGTTTCAAATTCCTTCGAACAAGAGCATAAAGGTGAATGGTGACTGAATGTATGTAGCATAGACTCAATATACAAAACTAGGACATCTCTGCGACATAGGAGGCATTGACAGAGGCTCCATAAGGATTGGAAGCTTAACCAGTCGATGGAGATAAACTTAGATAAATGAGTGTAGCTCCTAAATTCAAACTACTAACCCAACCAAAGGATGTGATATACAATGCCTTGTTCAAAGGAGAAATGACTCAATAGCTACCAAAGATAACATCTTTCTTGTCTGGATTTTTTGTTTTTTTAATTTTTTTGGACTTTTTCAAATATTTGAAAATCTTGAAAAAGAATAAAATCGCTTAAAGTTATAGACTAGGAGGAGATGAGTGTCAAATGGGCAAACAAACTAGTTCCAAGTAGCAGAACATACCTATGCTCAATGCAAGGATACATGTGTAGGATAGAGACACTCGGGGGAAAGTCCCCTCTCGGTAAAAATAGGGAATCAAGCTACAAATGATATATAAAATGTCTCTGTGTGGCTGGACATGAGACAAGCTTGGGCTATATAGCTGATACTTGAAGTCAGGGAAGCCATCATAAGGCTTAATGATGCAGGAAAAAATCATGATAATGTAATTACCACTTGACATATACAAGGGAGTCCTAGGGAAATGCCAGCATAAATTTCAAGAGGAGTATGAGGCTCTTGCTCAATGATATGGGGGGACTAAAAGGGACTCCCAGACCTAAGAGAGGACTCACATCATGGGTACCAAATGAAAAATCTAGCTAACTAGGACACCCATGTATAGGAAATCTCTACCATTCACATAATATCACTTCTAACAATAGCATGAAGGTTCCGTGATACCATGGAATGGGTTCACACCTAAGGTTAAAATGGAATGGTGATAAGGAAATGCATAAGTGCAAGCAGATGTGATATCCTAACCTATATGCCAGTTCATACATAATACCTGCGATAGGAACGAACGGGTCAAAAACTCCAAGAGAGTGTACAAAAATTGGACCCTATATGACAACCATATTAGTCCAAAACAACCCAAAAGATTCAATAAATAATCCAAACTATAGGATATAGGGAGGAATGATCATGACAACTACACCCAAAGGAAACAATGCTGTGAATGATGGGACATAAAAAGGAAAGTAAGGTGTAGACCCAACATTCACGCATCGACTACCACCCCTGTGAGGGTGACTACCGGTGTAAAGACTGAGAGAAGGGAGTCAACATCCTCCACAAATGGAGTAGAGGGAAGAATGTGACCACTCCCAAATCTATGAGCATAGTAAGGGGTTTTTATGTCCCCAAGTCTGACACCAGGGTTTGTACTAGGTCCAAGGATGGGTGATAGGATACCGAGCATGCCAAAAAATAAAAAGGACACAAAGTCAAGAAAACATAAATATACTCAAGTAACCACAATCCCAAAGCCCAACTAGCGCACAAATAGAACACTCCTAAGAAAATATACAGCCAAAATATAAGGAAACCAAGGGGAGGATATGTGAGCTCCCGAATGCAGCAGGTATGTCTCACCTAGGAGAGGCTCAAAACTCCCATACACTACAAGCAGAGGTACATAACCAATTATAGTGGCCCTCAGCTTCAATGCATATAGCGACTATGTTGTCCGACCCCAACCTAGCCAGGTCACCTATATAATAACCCCTACGAAGTACCCCCTAGATAACCTAGGTAAGGAAACTAAGGTCACCTCAATATAATCAATGCTCACGCAGACAGTCGCAGGCAGGATTGACCATATGGGAAGGGTAGCAAAGCCCGAAACTCTCAAAAGGGTATGCCACTACATGAGATGCATAAATATATATTCATTTCTCAATGCCAATGCAATCCTTCCTATATGAAATCCTAAACACAACTCTCATCCAAGCAATCCAATGCAAGTACCTCCTTAAATCCATATCTAAGATTCAACTAAGAGTGCAACTACATTGTATTTTCCAATATAAAAGAATGAAAAATGCAATAAAAGTCATCTAAAAACTCTCAGTCTCTGCAGCAAGTATAAAACACAAGCCAAGCAAGACACCGAGACAAAAAAGAGTAATGCACTAATGGAAAAACAAAAAGCATAAATGACTAAAACTACTTTCAAAGAAAAATCAATGAAAAGGCAGTCTCTGGTAAAAAAAGAAGCATCCAACAAACAACATCAGACCCAAGGAAGACCCAACGACACTCACAACCCACCCAACAACTTCCCACAACATCAAACTCACAAAAAGGGAGGATGTACATGATTGTTTAAAGAACAACTACATATATACGTGACTTTTTTCCAGAAAGCTGCATGTATACGCGGATTTTGGCCAAAAACCTGCGTGTATACATGACTTTTGGCCAAAAACCTACGTATGTATGTGACTTTTGGCCAAAAACCTGCGTATATAGAGAAGACAATTGTAAAAATTAGGCCAAGGGTCAAACCAATAAAGGGGAGTGTCAATGGATGAACATACTATAAAATAAAAAACAGAAACAAGGAGAAACAAAGAGCAAGTCAAGAATATCAAGCACATGGTGCCACCAAACCCCAAAAGGAAAATAAGGAACGTCCCCAGTAGAGTCGCCAATTCTGTTACGGAGAGAAATTCCTATGGCTTGGGGTACCACAACAGACATCTTGAATCTAGAAATAAATCCTTTTTTATATGCAAGAGAAACCAAATATCTAACACTAAAGGATCTTGATTCGTACCTTATTTTGGACGGTTGATGTAGATCCGTTGAGCTTTTCCACTCCATCTTGTATTGGCAATTTGCTATCTCAACACTCAGCAAACAAGAAAAGCATGCTATATATTTTTTTGTTAGACCTACTGTAGCATATATAATCAATAACATATAAGGGTTTAAAAGCATTCATGAATCAAATACTCATTCAAACACACATTATTTGACAGGAAAAGATATTTCTATTGATTTAAAAAAAAAGATTACAATAGTGACAACCTCTGTCGGCACGTCTGCGAATCGGAGAAACTGACTCCCCCACTTGGGCCTCCACCACTTCAATCATGCATCTCTCGATATCAAGCTCACAAGCAAAAGACAATCTTGGGAAGAACACAACAGTGCTTTAAGGGACAAAGGGATGCAGACTCAAGTATAAGCTTCGGTAACAGTGGACTATAGTTTTCTTGCTCTTCAATTCCTCCCTCTTCAATCTATCCAAAGGGTTCCTTATATAGCTCTTCAATGGGGTAATAGAAGGTCAATTTCGAGCGATTTCAAGGCATATGGAAGGCCAAGGGACAAGTGGCTTGAATCCACATCAAGGAAAACTCCAAAAGAATTTGGCCTTTTGGACACATCCCCATGTATGCGGGTTTAGGGGTAAAATCCGCGTATATACATGAGAAAGGGTTTAAATGTCGTGTGTGGAAATTATTGCATGTTTTTAGGGATGATCTTGGAAACATCAAAGGTAAAAAAATGGTCCATGGGGTCTAAGGAGTCTGCAGAGGGATAGGGAAGGCCATAAAAGTGTGATTCACCATGTGTGGTAAAATCAACTATAATAGGTGCCCCCTAATGTGTGAGGTCAGAGGGGTCATATGATGGCCGAAATACATTATAAGTCCATACCAGAAATGAAGTGATGAAGAATCCATTGGAAGAACTAGCCATCCAATCAGTACAATACAATGATACAACTCTGCAGATAACTGAAAGTAGATATAGCATTCCCGGATACATAAGAGTACAATGGCCATGAATAGGCATGATACAAAATATGACATATGTGGTCATCTCCAAGTACAATATACATAGATAAGAATCTCCATGATAAAGATATACAAAGGATCATGATCTCCATGAAAGATGAAGATATATAATGGATCAAGATCTCCATAATGGCTAGAAATATCTAACAGATACTGGAATCACGTCACGAGAGATAAAATCTCATGAACATTGGCACTATCAAGGAGGTAGAATATATGAGATGCCACCAATAAAGAAGGTAATCTAAACAAACCACTATGAGTACATGTCCTAAAATGTGAATAGAGGTGTCGAGGTCGAACATAGTAGTGCATCGTCTGATTACCGGCCATTGATGTATACCATTAATAGACGCGAGATCACCCACCAATAATGAAAATGGGAATCAAGGTGCTAGACCAAAAACTAACAAGTGTGAATAAATGTCTTGAGTTAAAACAATTGAGAGAATCCATCGATCAGGGGACATTTATGTATTCCCAAAAAATGTCAATGGCGAGAGAACCTGGGCCACTGATGACTGCAAGTCTCAAGGAACTCAGAAATGACTCTAGATTCCTATCCCAGAATAAATGATTTGAAGTCAATGGGATGAAATCCACTGGAAGGATGGCATTAAGGCATCCCCCATCATCCACCATGAGGTACTTGTTACCACCTAAGTTGTACTTAGTGGTTTTTATCAAGTGAGCCCAGTGAACCGGACAGGGTTAACTTGTTCGGACTTCAAAATACCTGTGGAAGTGCTTTTGGGAAGTGCTTGTTGTATCATATCGCATGTTCATACCCCATGGGGGAATTGTAATAAATGTTCTAGCATGATAGTGTCTGTAAAAGACTCAGTCTCTTAGACTTCATTTGTCAATCCAATCAGCCCAGGGTGTTTTTTCCCTTGGTTATTATTGATTGTTGAATAAACGACTGATAATTTCTAAGTTTTTCACTCCATACCTCCAAGGTTGGGGTGGTCGGCTTGGAATTTAGGCCTATTGAGGTTATTAGAGTCTATGTGTCAATGTATAGACATTCTAGACATCTTTTTTGAGTCATATGAACATGTCTAAGTCCCCCTAGGTGTTTTTCAATTTAGTTTTTTCAGTGTTTTTATTAAAATTTTAATTTTTCCAAAACTTAGGCTAATTTTTAATAGTTTAATTGGAAAAAGTGATTTTGTAATAAAAGTGGGCCAAATAATCAGTTTCAGTCATGTAGGTGCTCATTTTCAAGCTAGGAACACCATGTAAACCCATGGACCCACTATTTCCTAGTTTTGAGTGATTTTTCATCACTTAGGTCAAAAAGCCCCAAAAATCAATTATTGATTATTTTAATTAATAAATTGATGAATAATGGAGCAAATCCAAAATCAATAAATCAATGGATTCTCGACCGATTTGACTGAAATCAATTAGATTTGGAGCAGATGACTGGATCTGACAAATCCTTGACTGAAGGAGGGGATCAAATCAGATCTAGAGTTGATCTACAGTGGTATTCATGGGGAATTGCCCCCTCCCTATCTCCTCAACACGTTTTGGCTCTCCTGGATGCTCTGTGGGACGATGTGTCAATGTATGGGTTGATGTGTCAGCCAGATCAGGCCCCTGGTTGACAAGTAGGCTCAGTTCAGCCTCAGTTCTGCATTGATGAACTAGCCATCAGTTGATTTCACTTGATTCCATGAGGAATCGCGCCTCCCCTGGGCTAGATGGCCTACAAATTGTATATATCCAGGCACAGCCTCCTCTTCCAAGCTAGTAAGAATTGGGATTGAGGTGCTGTTGCTCTTGTACTGTATTGTTTTTTCATTTTGGAATAAAGAAGCTTTGGAGGCAAGATATATGGTGTAATGCTCTTCATGCGTGGATGTTGATTGTCAAATGCTTATGAGGTATAATCTGTTTTTGTTTATCATTGCTTTGCTGGTTAATTGTTGGCCTTGAAGGAGAGAGATCCCTCCTGTTAGGGTAAGAGTTTATTCTAGTTTGATTTATGCTCTTACTGCTGCTTGTTCCAGATCTATTGGATTTGTATGTATCTTAAGTTTAATTGCATGCTTTCCAATCATCTCTTTCGGCAGCACCTATGCTTTAACCATATGTTTATGCAAGGATTTTTAAGTTGCAGGTGATCTCACTGGTAGAAGAGGTTGAGCTGGTTTGAATATTCCTCATCTTCAGTATCTTATGAATGACATAGTCCCTCGGTGTTCCACCAAAGCAGAATCCAAACCCCAACATTTCCAGGCTTCAAACACTCTTTCTCTCTCTTCCTCCTTTAAAAATTATTAAACTTTCTTCAAATTGGTTACTTTAAAGGTTTCTTTTTAATCTGATCTATCTCATCAAGAAAAACACACATATATATAATTAGCAAGATCCCTTTCAATTTCTAGATCTTAGTTTCATTTTGCACATGAAGTTCAATTTCAAGAGAACTAGCTAAAATTGCCTTAGTTTCACAAGTAATTTAGTGAAAATTCATAGCTTGCTGTTAAGGTAGCTTCATTTGCTGTACGATAAATATAATATTCTGCAATGTCAGTGCATTTTAATTTCCTGCACAACAGCAAGCCAAGATCCCAAGGAAAGCTTGCTTTCCTTGGTTCCTTTTTAGTCAGTTAGTTAGTTTAATTTCATTGTTTTTTTTTTAGATAAAGTAGGCTGACCCAAAGGTACTCTTAAAGTGATTTTGGGTATTTATTATTCTAACATTCTTGCTGTCCTTTATCAGTTTTGATAGAGAAGAAAGGAAGCTTCTGTCCAAAGTGGCTTTTGGAGCGCTCAAATCCCCCTAGGGGTCTCTCTTTTGTCACAACATTCTTAAAATTGTTGTATAACTGGAAGATCTTGGTTTCATCTTGTATAAGGACCAAGAAGGACTGATATATCAGTCCTCTAATATTGTAACAAGTAATAAATAAAATTTCCTTTGGAATAGGCTCTTTCGAGCCCATTCCCCATCCCCCCAGGGGGGATTTGCGTCGATGCCATTTTCATCATTTTTCTGTTTATTTCTTTTACTAGAAGTGATATGATTTGCAGGGTAGTATATCTGATCTTTTTATTAATTCCATATTCCATATCTCACACTTCAAAGTAATCATAATAGTTACCCCACAATTTCCCGAGTTACCCGCAAGGGGAAAGAGATTCGTGGTAGGATTAATCAGAAAACCAGAATTGTGTAGTTGTGTTATTTTTCATCTTTTGTTTATCATCAATTTAAAATTAACCCCTCCTCGATTCCCTGATTGAGATCCACTTGGATCGAAAGAGGTTCTTGGAGGCTTTTCTTTTAAACAAGAACACATCTTTTAAAACTTATTAAAATTTACAAGACTCCAGTGTGTATGCTCTGCACTTGGCTGCGGTTCGTCTAATCAGTCAAGCTGTATCAAAAGCACTTGGGTGACTAGCATCATTAGGACTCATTTTCCCCAACTGAAAAACCATCAGGTGAAAATCCAACGCCTCGATCAAACCTCTACGGTGGCAACATACCCAAAGGAAGCAGGAACTTCTGAAAAGTGACCTTGGGGCGCCGATCTCTGTCACACCCTAACGGGTGCGTTACAAAAAATAGCCGCAGAGACTCCATTTCAGCCCACATATTCCTTGGGGGTAGCCGTGAAGGTTTTGTTTTTGACATACTCCAAGTACTCTCGGGTATATCTGGAGTCCCCCCTTAGCCTAATTTAATCAACTCATACTTCAATTTTAACTTAAAACATACCAAGATGCAATCGCAAAACATTCACTTCAAGCACATGCAAGCACATTGATCTCATTGATTTGATTCCGTTTAAGGCACTGGTCTTTTTGCTTCATATATATATTGTGCATCAGCTTTGTGCTTTCATGTGTTTATCTTCATATCTTGTCATCTTTAATTGTTTATAGTTAAAATATTCAAACACCTAAATAACTGATTCAGTTTAACATCACCACACTAAGAAATCATCCTTAGTAACTTAATAGGGTCTACCCCCCTTGGCTTTGTTAGGAGTTGAGCCTAAACGGAGGAATCAAGAACAAGGTGACAGCCTTGACTCGAGACTTGCCCCCAAGGCCACACCGAGTGGCTTGAATATTTCTACCACATGACCCAGGTGTGTGAAATGGCAGCAATAGATTTTGACGCTGTTGCCAGGGATAAATCTTTTTATTCTGGAGTACGAATTTTGTTTTCTTCCTTTTTGTTTTTGCTTTGTTTGATGAATGCTTAGAGTAGATCTTTAATTTTCATCTAGTGACTCCACTGACTTTTTTCCAGTTTTTATTTTTACAAAGAAAAGCAAAAAAAAAAAATTGTGAAAAGATTTATAAATGCTTATTTTTTTTGTTTCACATGGCGACTCCATTGAAGGGATAAAACCCTGTTTTCTCATAAACTTGTGAAGTTTTGTTGTGTGTATATGAGCCCATGCAACATGTTAAAACCTTTAAAGCTCATCACTTGACAGCTCCACCTTGTCAGTACAAGGTTTAATCATTATATCAAATGGATACTATTTTGGATGAATTAAAGGAGAAATGTGGTGCCCAGTTAACCTTAATGTTTCAACCTATTGATTTCTCAAACATCCCGGGTTTTCCTAACTGTGATGATGGTATGGGTGATGCATATAAATGGCTTCCAACATTTCATGGAGATTATGGTGACTCGGCCATCTGGCATGTTAGATCTTTCCTTTAGTTGATTGCTAACTTCAAGAAGACAATATGATGGAGATGTTTGCTAGAACTTTTCAGGATGAGGCTTGTTATTGGTTCTATCAAGGCCTTCCTGATAAATGTATAACTTCTTTTCCAAGCTTCCTTTGGATTTTTTTAGAGCAGTGGCATGATGGTAGGGGTAGTATGATTGGTTTAAAAAAGTTCCTTCAAAATATCTGTACCTACTACCTATCTGGGACAGAGTATCACTCGGAAGCATATGATGGACCTTTTTCCATGATACAAAGTATTGAAGACTTGGAATCACTTCTTGAACATTTAAGTAAAGAGGAATTCCATGATACTCCCATAAAAAAGCATCCTAGAGGTTATTTAAGAAATGAAGCAATCAAGCATCTTCTTAAAGAAAATGAGGTATCTCCCAATACACAGCAAGATTCTGAGGAAGGGAAAATCCAAGATGATCATATTGAAGGACTTCAGGAGGAGCCCATGATGGAACACATTGTTGAGAACTCTCCTCATGTCACCATAGCTAAAGACATTGAAGATTTGGTGTATTCTCAAGTGTGTTGCAATACTGATACCTTTCCAGAAATCCCTCTAGAGAAATCCATTAAGCAACACATACCAAGTGATCCCATTGAATATGTCCAAAAATTTTCCTTGATTGAAGATAATATTGAAGATCCTCTTCATGTTATCATCGCAGAAGCCTATAAAGAAACCTATGATAAGACCACTACAGGATGTGGGGACACTAGACCTTGTTCTCCTCATGTTGATGAAGGTTTGGAAAGTTTATTTCCTTGTAACATTTTATCTAAAGAAGATTGTTATGAATACAAGAAAGACATGGATAGGCAAGAGCATGATGCCATGGATGGAGAGTCCCCCACATATGACATGGTTGGGAGTAATGACTATTGGAACTTCATAGATAATCCAACTTGTGAAAATATTATGGAGAATCCCATTTATGATATGTCCAACAATGGGAGTGTTTATTCAAAAATTTGTGGAAGTCCAATCTACGATACATCCATAGAGGGAAGCACAGATTTGGATGCCTGGGAAAACCTTAGTATGGAAGAGGAGCATTCAAAATTTTCATGTGATCATTCAAAATCATACCATGTAGAGCCGCACAAGGATATCAGCAATGAAGACATTGAGAAATAGTATTGTGAAAAGTCAGATGTAATGCAGTCAGTGGAATATCAGTCTCAGCCATCTTTTTCACATATAGAGGTTCCTTATGATTTGGAGCTACTTGGGGCTTGTGCAACAAGTTATCATTTGATAAGCCCCGATGATCAGTATGATGATGTAGTCAATCAGCTTCATCATTCTGATTGGTATATCAGTCCTATCCAGTCATGGATAGAAGCATCCTACATGAGCACATACAAGTTGGGGAAGAATTTTTATGACATTATTCATGCCTATGATCTCCCATCCATCCCGCCCATCTTGAATCATCACACAGGTTTGCAT
>LPNX011089596.1:0-109466 GCA_001517045.1 Pseudotsuga menziesii
ACCACGTGACAAACATTGGTGTATTGATCTGTGATCTGTTTGTGTGAAGCGGTTGTTCTTGGTGTTCAGTCCTTTGGGAGTACCCTGTGTACCCTAACAACTATAACCAATATTTGAGAAACAAAAACACAAGGAATGGCAGTGCCTCACAAATGGGCGAGTTGTTTAGAGAGTGCTTATCCAACTTAGGCATCATGACTACATCAAGATTGATCCAAGTTCATTAGGACAATCAATTTTATTCCATGGCCTTTTTAGCCTATATGAACCTTTGGGACTTCACCATTGCTTAAAAGCATAGCTAATGGCAGCTTTCATCTGGGACATATTTATTTTGATAAGGTCAGCAATATTTGGATATAGCATATTTTTAACCATTTCCTATTTGGACCTTTCCTTATACTCTTCAAGGAGTATTTTAGCATTTCATTGCTCTTGCCCTCTTGAAATATGTTAAGAAACACAGTTTTATAATTTTCATTTTCCGTGGGTGCATATTCAATATTTTCAATACAGGTAGTACATGAGCTTTCAGTTTTAGCCAACAACATCTCAAGTGACCAAGGGGAGTTCTGCACAGTGCCAAACATCGGGACAAGTGACTAGAATGATTTAGGCATACAATCCAACTTACCAAAGGCAATTTTTGTCACCAACTCAGAGCCGAGACACAATATAAATAGGGAGGCTTGACCAACAAAATTTCTAGTGGGGAAAAAAGGTCCTCCATGCCATAAGTCAAGAAGTCAATTGGGTTGAAAACTAAACTGGAAGGTAGTGGATGGGTGGAGACAATGAATAATGGAGCCAAAACCAGCAATCCAAAACAATGGTGGGAATGAATACCTCTATTCTCCCTAAGGAGGGTAAAATCAATCAGTATAGATCAATAAATTCCAAGTCTAAGTAAGGACATCAATACATAGTACAAGATACAACCAAGTCCATATAATTATGATCGCCAGATCATGATACCACAAGTTAATACATGTCACAAACATCAGTATAAGAGCAATAATAACCATAAAAAAATATAAAATGCTGAGTCATAATCATGCAATATAATCCATCTGAGACACCATTTTTCCAATGAGAAAGAATTGATATAAAACTAGGCATCAATGACTACTCTGAAATGACATAAATGGCTACATCGGTCCTCAAATCTGAGTGTCCTGAGACTCGGTCCTGACATGGGAGAGTACAATAGTCCACTAATATAATAATGATCCATCAAAACTGCTCATCTCAGCATCTCATATGTAAGAGATCTGGATGAAAAATGTACTGAGTCTGAAAAATAGAATATGGTATCCTGGTTACTATATATGTGAGAACATCTGGTTCCATCTTGGACAAGGGCTCTACTGAAAAGAGCATTTCAAAACCTTAGAATCTTTGGTCCTCGTACTCTGCATCTCGCATCCTCTATCAACCCATCCAACTCTACAACTGCTACCAAGAAAAAAACTGACTATCTGTAACATGTCCAGAGCTATACAAAACTCACAAACCGATCATCAGAACAATATGTGGATAATATATAAAATACTGAAAATAAAGATGCATGAAACTGAAAAGCAAAAAATAAATCTAATCTATAACCATAAATTTTAGTAAAAGTTTGATTTTTTGTTTTGCAGGATAACAAAATTATACTAAGAACTTCAAAAGTGAGCTTCAGACAATCAAGCAAGATTCTACACTACTGCCAAGAAAGGCTTATTCAGGTCCTACCTATTGTACTCTACCAGGAAAAATGGGACTCAAGGCTAAGTAAGGTCGGGAATGTATCCCCTTAAATCCCTCTGGTTGATAGGAAGCAGAATATGTCATCTAGTACTGGTGACAAAAAGACATATATCACCAACGCAATGTTCTATAGAAACAGGTCCAACCCAAAGATCATTAGCTTGCCCCAACTGGAAATGCAGTAAGTGGTTTTGGATAAGGACTTGACTTCTGGTGGGAAATCGATTCCTATTTACCGAATCGAGAACCACTTCAATGTTATGTATTGGCATGGGATGGACATCAACGGTGTTTCGTGGCTGTGGGGTGATAATCTTTGAGCTTCTCCTAGAAGGGACTACATCAAATCTGGGTGGATCACCGTCAATGGGAATAGCTATGCTACCAAATAGGATTTCTTTAATCTCTTTCCGTACCCCTTGTGTACTCACACTAATCTTATCATTATGAGGAGATACTGCATGTTTGACAGTTTCTCCCACCCTCCAGAAATCTCTTTCTTCCAAAGGATGAGGACTATGGGATATAACAGCGTCGCTAGATCCTTTCCCTGCAGGAACATAAATATGCATACCCTCTAGATCAGTTGGTTCTACTCTAGACCGGGGTGCAAAAGAACTAGCAATGTGAGATAGATCATGATTGTGAAGACTCAGATGACTCAGGTGGTAGGAGAAAACTAGGAATGAGAGGATAAGTAGATAAGGCACTAATCAGTGTGGTTGAAGGAGTTTGAAAAATAGAGAGATTGTTTAGATTAAAATCTCCTTTGGGCGCATCATTTATTAAAGCATCCTCTTGCCAACCTATAGAGTTATCATGGATTTGGATTAGACTACCATCTTCCAAATGTAAGTGAGATAATGACCTAGCAAAATAGGAAGCATGGGTGCTACTTACCTCATTATCAGCATCTATTACACTAGATAATTCAAGATGGCTTTCCGATGGGTAAATGGGTTCCATTCCTTGGCTTTCTCTTTCTCTATTCTGGTCAATTAAAGAAAACCATTCATTCACTCTATGAGGGATTCTTCCAACATTCCTAGCATTACTAACTTTATCAACTTCAATTATAAAATTGGTTGCATTGTTTTGCTTGGGATGTTGGAATGGGATCTCATCTCCAAGCATTTCAAAGCTAATCATTTGGAAATTTTAGTTGTTTGATTTTCTTTCGAATATAAGTCAGAGTCTTCCATTGCCAGAAACATGCTTTTAGGATGCCTATATTTCCACACTTCATTTGCATCTTCTACAAAATGGGACTTAGCATTATTCAACAATTCTTCCCCATAGGTATTTTTAATCCTTTCTTCAAAAGTCTCCAAATGTTTCCCATAGCAGGGTTGCCTATCGATCCTGATCAGATCCCCATTAGAGTTTGGGACACAAAGGTATGATAAGTCCATCATGAGGTATCCACCTAAACTAGCTACCCACTTTCTAGATAAAAGCATTCCATATACTGGGGGCAAGTCAATAACAACTAAATCCATCATAGTGGAAATGTCCAAGCATGCAAACAGATCAACTCTAAGGTTTTTGATCAAGCCATAGGATGGCACTCACCTCGAGTGTATGCCACACACATTTTCATAAGGCTTGGTCACTTCCAATCCCATTTCCTTCATGACATGCAAAGGCATTACATTCATAGCTGCTCTGGAATCTAACATGCAATTGTGCAAGAGCATATTTTGAATGTGCAAGGTTAATTAAAAGGGAGGGTGACCACCATTCTTTCTTTCATAGATAGCAGACTGTATGTTAACAGGTGGATCCTTTTCATCTTTGCTAAGCCGTATCCTTTTAGGATCTTGTATGTGATTGGGATCTAAAGAAAACTTAGGAGTTTTGTCTTGGCCAATGCCATCAAAGAACTCTTCTACTTGGCTTCTTATAGAGGGAACATTCATCAGTTCAATTATAGGTATGTTACCCATTATCTTGCTCAACTCCTTCTCGATGTCAATGTTCAAATTCAAATATCCTAAGGAAAGATCTTCTTCTTCTTCCTTTTTGTCTTTGTTAATTACTTTTCGTTTGTCAAAGAAGGAAGGTTGGGGATCCACTCTTCGTTTATAAATTCTAACCTGTGTTTTTTCCTTTGTTTCAGGGATATTTATTGCACACAATGGAGGCTTAGGCTCATCAACAAAATCCTCTTCCTGCTCCCAAGCTTCTTCCTCTTGCTCCCATGGCTCTTCCTCTAGGAAAATACTTCCAAAACCATCATCAATAGACAAATCATTCATGAAATTGATATTATTTGGTTGGTCATCAGGGTGATTGGTGTTTTCTGGTTCTTCATCATTTTCATCACACCAATTAACATTCCTCTTTTCAGGATTCTCTGGATACTCTGGCCTTCTTCTATTAGGATCTCTCTCAGGACCTCTATTGTTGTTCCAGTAAGGTCTAGGGCCATAAGGGTTTCTATGTCTCTTCAGATCATGGAAACTAGAAACGTTTTTGGTCAGGCCAGTCACTTGCTTCTGTGGAAATTGAACCCAGGTGTTAGAACAATTACACTCACAAAAATTGCCAATTACACATGCAAATTACACACAAAGGAGACTGAATATGGAGCAGAACACTAATATGTATTGAATAAGTGTACAATATCCAACGCTATGAAGTCATAGGCTGCCACAATAAATAATTATATGAGAGATTTGAATGCATAAGGATTCCATTCGAATTTGGTCAAACGCAGGCTTACTAAATCTAAGCAAATCTGCCATAGGTGCATAAAGCAGTTTCCAAATCTGTCTAGGAGCTCACAAATTGGCAAAATCAATTAGGAAAGATAATCGATGATGGAAGGACAAATAATACATGCTTTTCTTAGTAGAAAAGGGTGGAGGATGATGAGGACAAAAAACAAGTTAACTTCACCTAGTCAAACTTCCCAAATGCCTTAAAACTCAGAAAAAGTAGGCAATAAGGCAGAAAAAGCAGACATGCGTTAGGAAGGCCAAAAATAAAGCAGATTTTATTCCAAGTGGTTTCCCAAGTGCTCCATGAATCAAATTTAGCAAGTTTTATCACTTTGGATGTGTGGAGGACAACTTGCATAAGGTGGAATATGGAAACTAGGAAAATAAGACAAAAATTGGATTAATTAATGTCTAAGGTAGATAACTATGGGTTGATTATTCTAACACCCCACCTTAAGCCTAAATTATGAGTAAAATATCAGAAAATTATAGGGCCTAGAAACAAGGCTTAGTCACCCTTTACATACTGCATGTCCATTTAACCAAGGAAAGAGGCAAAAACCCAATGGGAAAAGTCCTCCCTTAAACATGGATAGTAAAACAAAATTTGAAAATCTTGTCTTCACTCATGCTTCATAGCACGATCAGCAATCCCCAGTAGTGATTTGAGATTTCTAAATTTATTCTCACAAAAAAATTTGGTGAAGATATCTGCTACTGGTTCTGAAGATGAACAGAAGAGTAGGTGAATGGTGCCATCATGCACAAGCTGTCTGATGTAGTGCATATGGATCTCAATGTGTTTGGTTCTCTGTCTTTGAACTGGTTCATTGCAGATTTGAATGGTACTCTATTTATCACAATAGATAGTAGTTGATTATTCTGATTTGAAGCCACACTCACCAAGTAACCCTTGCAACCATAAACATTGAGTTGCTTCATTTACAACTCCTCTGTACTTTGCTTCTGTAGATGAGAATGCAATGGCACTCTGTTTCTTGCTTGACCAGCTGATTGGTCCTTTAGTAAGCATGAACACATATCCTGATGTTGAATTTCGATCTGTGTTGTCACCTTCCCAATCACTGTCAGTAAACCCAATCAAATCAAGATAAGATTTAGCTTTGTAGAAGATCCCATGAGTCCTTGTTCCCTGAACAAAGTTAAGGATCCTTTTGGCTTCTCTCCAATGGATCTCATGAGGCTGATCCATGTATATTGAATCCACACTTACTACATAAGAAATATCAGGTCGATTATGTGTAATATATAGAAAACATCCAATCAATTGCCTATATAGTGTATTGTTTACCATAGGTGAAGAATCAGCTTCTTCAAGCTTAACTCTTGAAAGGAAGGGAGTCTTGCTTGGCTTGCAATCCTTCATGTTGAATTTGTTCAGAAAATACAAGGCATACTTGTACTGATTTACTTTGATTCCATCTTTGGTTTGAGCAATCTCGAGCCCCAAGAATTGGCTCAATAAGCCCAAATCAGTGATTGAGAAGGCATGGTTCATTGCATCCTTCAAGGAGGCAATTTCATCCTTTGAGCTTCCTGTAATGAGAAGGTCATCAACATAAAAAGCAATGATCATTAATGAACCATGAATCAGCTTCAAATAGACATTTGGATTTGACTTGCATCGAACAAAATTCAGTGATAGCAAAAAGCTATCAATCTTGGCATACCAAGCTTTGGGGGCTTGCTGAAGCCCATACAATGACTTCTTTAGCCTACACACAAGAGATGGATAAGTAGAAAATCCTTGAGGCTGCTGCATGTAACTCTCTTCAGTGAGATATCCATTCAAGAAAGCACACTTCACATCCATGTGATGTACCTCCCATTGCTTCAAAGCTGCAATGGCTAAGGCTAGCCTGATGGAGTCCATCTTTGCCACTAGTGCAAAGGTCTCATTGTAGTCTATGCCATGTACCTATGAGTATCCCTTGGATACCAATATGGACTTATATTTCAAAGGTGAACCATCAGCATCAAATTTGGTTTTGTAAACCCACTTACACTGAACTAGCTTCTTCCCTGGGGGAAGATCAACCAGCTCCCAAGTGTTGTTCTTCTGGAGTGAGCTGAAATCTTCTTTCATGGCTGTTTTCCATCATGGATCATTTTCTGCATATTCATATGTCTATGGGTCTGATTCAACCATCAGATAGCATTTCTCTGCAAACATAGGATCTTTCATGCACAGAGCACTCTCAAACTAAGATGTAGTCCTCCTAGGATCATTAGGATTTCCAGCTAGTTCTCCAGCTGCATGAATGGTCTTTGCTGCTCATTTTGGTCTTGTAGGAATGTTAGGATTTGAAATTAAATCATCATTATTAGACATATCAGAATCAACAAGTTCAACTATATCTTCACTTACATTCAAAGGTTCTGGTGGTGAAGAGGATTCTCCAACTTCCACTGCTGCTAAAGCCTCTTCTTGGAACTGAACACTCCTTTCAATGAAGGCTTTGTTTGTGCTCAAATTGATCAGCTTGTACCCTTTTGAATCTTCAGAGTACCCAAAAAATAGACACTCTTAGCTTTGGGGCTGCAAAGCCTTCCTCTTTTCTGTTGGAATTCTATCCCAAGCCCTTGAGCCAAAAATACTGAAATGGGTCACATCTGGCTTGTGCCCACTCCATGCTTCGAAAGGAGTCATACCATAAATATGTTTATGAGGAAACCTATTCTAGATATAGGCTACACATTTTATAGCTTTGGCCCAAAACTTTGGTGGCAAAGTCTTAGACTCCATCATGCATGTTGCCATCTCTTTCAGTGATCTGTTCTTTCTCTCAGCAACACCATTTTATTGTGGTGTGTAAGGGATAGAATGTTGCATTTGAATACCTGCATCTGCACAATATTGAATGAACTCAGACTTGACATAATCACCACCATTGTTAGATCTGAGGACCTTGAGTTTCCTCCCAGACTGGTTTTCAACCAAAGCTTTAAAGACTTTGAAGAGGCCATAAACTTCAGACTTGTGTTTCAGGAAGTAAACCCAACGATACCTGGAAAATTCATCTATGAATGTCAATGCATATTTGGCCTGACTCATTGACATATGAGTAAATGGGCCAGCAACATCATTGTGGATCAACTCAAGAGGTGCAGAGGTTCTCTCATGACTAGCTTTCTCAAATTTATGCTCTCGGTGTTTTCCTAAGATGCAACCTTGATAGACTCCTTTGGAAAACTTAATCTTTGGTAACCCTATGACCATTTCTTTTTCACTAAGATCAGAAATATACTTGTAATTGAGGTGGCCAAATCTTTCATGCCAAATATTGCTTGCCTCATTAGCATGAATCAGAAGAGCAGAGGGGTTTGAGTAGAGTAGGAAGTGTGAGAACATGTATACCTTCGAAGTGTGATTTGCAACTCCTTTTGCAATGACTTTACCACTTGAGATCTCTCTGATCTCAACTTCAGCAGGGGAGAATGTGACCTTCTTTGGAGACCCTGTGTGGGTCATCTAATACACTGATAAGAGGTTAGAGGCAAGACCTAGAACATACAATACATTGCTGAACTTACCATGGTCAAGATCAATCCTGCCTTTGCCCAAATGTTCAATGAGAGAGTCATCTCCCAGTACAATTGGTGGACCTTTCGACATGTCAAGTGAGGTGAATTCCTCCTTGGTTGAAACCATATGTCTTGAAGCTCCAGAATCAATGATGAAACTAGGTGAGCTTGATATGCCAGCAACCAATGCATGAACTCTCTCTCTGTCTTCTGAATGTGATCCTCCTTCCCTCTTCTTTGAGCTGTCAGGAAGGGAGATGCCATTCTTCTCTAGGATTTGGGTCAGCATGTCAATTTGCTTCTTCATGCAGGAGCTTTTAGGATGATTTCCCTTACTGCAGTATGCGCACTTGCTCATTTCTCCTTTGTTCTTCTTCTTCTGGGGGTTCTTCTTAAAACCTTGGGGTTCCTATGGAGATTTGTTATTGTCTCTCTTTTGCTCAAGTGGCTTCTTATATTTCTTCTTTCCTTTTGAATCCATCCTTGAATCTCCAGCAACCAAATCTTGGTCTTTGGATGGTTTGATGGTGCCCATCATCACCAATCTATATTGTTCTTGTGTGAGAGATTCCATGAAATATGCAAGGCTAGGCATTTTCCAGGCTCAAGCTGTCAACTTTGTGGCATAGAAGGTTCAGAAAAATGCTGAATAGTCATGGCCAATATTTGAGAGTATGGAAAAAACTAGTTGCTCATCCTTCTTTTTGATCCCACATTGTTTTAGCTGCAAAACAAGGGCTTTGAACTTGGAAAAATAGAGTTGCAGGGATTTGAAGATATTGGGACTCAGGGAGATCAATTCATTTTCAATTTCATGTCCCCTCATCTCATCTATCTTACCAAAAATATCAACAATATTCTCCCATACTTCATTTGGTGATGTCAATCCATCAAGATGGAAAAGGAGGTCTCTGGATATGCTCAGACATAGGAGACCATAGGCCTCATCCCTCTTGTTGTGCCATTTAATTTTCTTTGCAGCTGCATTGGGATCTGATTCTATTTCCATAGTCACTCTGTAGAGGCCTTTCACTCTCAATAGTATCTCCATCTCTGCTTTCCATTCAGATAAGTTAAATGGAGTCAAGATGATCTTCTGAGATTGATCCATAGCTCATAAATTGTCCCTTCAGTCAGCAGAATGCTCCCAATCAATGATGTCAAACCTGCAATAAAAAATTGGAAGGAGAGAAATTGATCTACAAAGGCTCTGATACCATGTTGAAATTGAACCCTGGTGTTAGAAAAATTACACTCACAAAAATTGCCAATTACACATGCAAATTACACACAAAGGAGACTGAATATGGAGCAGAACACTAATCTGTATTGAATAAGTGTACAATACCCAACCCTGTGAAGTCATAGGCTGCCACAATAAATAATTACATGAGATATTTGAATGCATAAGAATTCCATTCGAATTTGGTCAAAAGCAGGCTTACTAAATCTAAGCAAATCCCCCATAGGTGCATAAAGTAGTTTCCAAATCTGTCTAGGAGCTCACAAATTGGAAAAATAAATTAGTCAAGATAATAGATGATGAAAGGACAACTCATACATTATTTTATTAGGAGAAAAGGGTGGAGGATGATGAGGACAAAAAACAAGTTAACTTCACCTAGTCAAACTTTCCCAATTACCTTAAAACTTAGAAAAAGCAGGCAATAAAGCAGAAAAAGCAGACATGTGCTAGGAAGGCCAGGAATAAAGCAGATTTGATTCCAAGTGGTTTCCCAAGTCCTCCATGACTCAAATTTAGCAAGTTTGACCACTTTGGATGTGTGGAGGACAACTTGCATAAGGTGGAATATGGAAACTAGGAAAATAAGACAAAAATTTGATTAATTAATGTCTAAGGTAGCTAACTATGGGTTGATTATTCTAATAGCTTCATCATTTCTTGTATGGTTTCTAAGGTGTCATTTGTCTCTTTTGTCTCATTCATGGGCTCCTTGGGATTTCAAATTTTAGGCTCAGATCTTGAAGTGGATGGGGCATAATGATCAAAGAAGTTTTTCTTGCCCATAGATGCCGCATGCTGATCAATGATCTTTACATTGAACTAGGAAGTCTTCAAGTCATTCATATTTTTATCCTTCAAACTAAAACCCAACCAACCATCAAAAGCATTCAGATAGTGGATAACAATTGCTTGGTCTTTTGGTCTAATTTCATCTAGGATATTTCCTACAGTCTTGTCAAATCTTATGTTGAACTCATGGACTGTTTCATTCTCCCTCTTCTTTATGTCAAACAATTGATGCAAGAGGAACTTCCCATCCAACTTGTGAGACCAATCACTGTTAAGATTTGTGATGAAGTTGTCATAGCCATTGATGGATGAAGCAGGTAACCTATCAAACCACTTACGCACATCCCCTTCCAAAGAATACATAAGACCTCTCATGAATACATCTTCATCCACAGCTCCATATGCCTCCATATAATCCCATACTTTATCAACGCGATCTTCAATGGAGATAGCTAACATTCCATCAAACTTAGGAACCTTTTTGAAATACTTCTTAGGCATGTCATGTGGGCCCCCCTGGATCAGGGAGAAATCTAAAGGAGATGCATTTCCCTTCCTTCCAAAAATCCTAGGGTTTTGTGGAGAAGGATCATTCTAATTTCCACTAGTGTTTGTTCCAGCCATTGGGATAGATGAAGCTGAAAGGGATCCCAAAGGATGATTTTGGGCAATAGTGGGGTTGGATACCTGTTTCTTTCTCCTTGCGTAAGTTATGGGGATTCCTTGAGGGTTTATGGGACACTCTAGGATCTTAAGATTAATATATTGGGTACGATCCTCAGTGGAGTTGCAGGGTGGAGTCTCCAGGTGAACTACACAAGTAATTCACCAATAAAAGATATGTCGTAGGGAAAGGTGAGGTATGTTGAACCAAGGTAGGCCTCTACCGCCCCAACAATGGTGCCAAAATGTTATCACCCGCCTTGTAGTTTCCTGTGTGAGGTGGATCCAGGATGGATGGTAGAGGGGCAATCAACTAAGGAGGTGGAACCAAGACTGCCTAGACTCCCAAATGGATGGTTGTCACACCAATCAAGGCAACCTTCACAATATGTTGTCCTAGTCCAAGACAACCATGGGGGAGACCCAGATCTGCTCCCAACAGGAGAGATCAGACCTAGACACCAGAACAGATCAAATGTGGCTTTGAGGTATGGAAGGTGTAAGATAAATGGAAACCCTAGCTATGGGGTTTAGGTACTAGAAAATAATCGAGATGACCACTGTCTTTGGAAACATAAGTTTGACAGATAAGCAAGGACAAAGTTGGGATTGTCTAGTAGCAAGGAAACAAACTAAGTGAAAGATAGGTAACTTGAGTTATCAATAAGTGTTCGCAAAGAGAATGGGAGTGAGCTCAAGTTATGGCTAGTGCTAGAGGTAGATATTAGTGCCTTTAATGCACTGGGCAATGGAATCAGCATCAACACATCATTTCAATGAACCCACTTGGGATATACCCCAATCTATGGACCCAGAAAATGATTTGGCTTGGAAGACTCAGGTTACATGAGATCCAGCAGGAGGAGGGCTAGCGGTAGGGCTTGGAGAAGCAGATCTGTAGATATGTAGCCACCAAGAGACTATCAAGTCAATGTTGGAGGGGATATGAGACCAAGATGGCATGATCTACAAACCCAAATAAGAAAATTGCAAGAAAAATCAGATCTAGAAAACTCAAAATCTGATGATGGGAACTAGGGGGCTTAAAACCAATTTTTTAGATCTAGGCCAACCTGGAAGGAACTAGCTTAGTGTTGGAGGTTTTCTATATTACTCAATCCTTGATCTATTATCCTAGCCTATCAGATTTCAAAAAAAGACAATTCCAGAAAGTTCAGTTTTCAGTGAGGGCGCTAGGGCTGTTTCAGTAAAAAACTCAGATCTAGGTCAAATAGCCAAGAATATGGATAGTGTTGAGGGTAATTTGGACTGTGTGGGACCCTATCTCTTCATCTATAAATTCAAAATTCAAAAAAATTCAAAACCCTAGCAGGTCAAATTTTCAGTGGGGGTTTATGCAGTTTTCTGGCTAAAAATCAGATCTAGGTCAAACCAGTAGGAGTTTGATGAGCATTGCAGTAGATTTGATGAAGGGGAGGCCCGATATATGAAACCCATAAGTTCTTTGGCTGAATATTGTATGATTCCTATATTTAGTGCTTTTTAGGGTTTTTAGTATTTTAGGAGTTTTCAGAAAAAATTGAAGTAAAGCAAGGTACAATGGAATAAGATCTAAAGAGAAGAGACTTACCTATTAGATATTACTTGCAAATGCTTGTAGAATTCTTTAACAGTGATTATCTATTCTATCTCGATCAATTTTGGAAGATCCCAATGATTTCTATGAAGGATGTAGGCCACAAACCACCAATGCGCCCCCTATCCCGCATTAGCAAATGCCAACAATATCAGATTTTCCAATACAACATAAAGAATCTGAATGCTACAAGAATGCAAAACAAAGTAATCATATATCACAATGAAATTAATGAAAACCCCTTGATCCAAGACAAAGAAAACCGAGTGAGTTGAGGTCCCCCTACAAAAACGCTCTGACAAAAATGCCCTCTTGTAGGCAAAACAATGATAGCCGAAAAATATAGATCTCACATGAATTTATACAATTCTAGGAATTATAAGACAATCCAATCACCATTTGAGAACATCAGATGCAAAGCATATCCAGGAAATTTCGACAAAAAAGTATTTTTATTATTCAGATCCAAGAGCCAAAGACCCCTTACAAATCAGAAGCTCTCTCCTTTAAATAGAAATGAGAGAACCACAATCATAACCGAATCCTAACCACTTTCAAAATTAGTGGCTAAGATTAAAAGATAAAATGTTATAATCAATGGTTGAAATGAGCTCAACATACAATACATGGATCAATATAACCATAAAGTACCAAAGTGGACTAAAACACCCATAAAGAGGGTAACCCACTCAACAAGAAATAAATAAAGCACATGGTGGGTCCAAGGAGTGTTTGGCTAACTCCCTCTAGGTGTCCCCATGGAACAATAAATAATATAATAATTTAACTCTTTGACTTTGTGCCTCCTTGAGGAAATCGTGAGCCTCCCAAAAGCTCCATAAAATAATATAAAAATGCCCAAAAATAGGTGTTGGCCCAATTAGGTGATGCAACTGCTGGAGAAGGTGTGGAGGACATCACTCTCATCATTGTGACTCATCCCATGACATTTACTTGCCTCAGTAGCCCAAATCGATTTCTTTAATAGCCATTTATTCATTTTTTTAATCTGCCTCGGGAAACATTATCCTGCCAAAACAACCTCCTAGGGTTCCTGTGTTGTCAAACTGAGCCCACCAGGCTCTCTAGCATGGGTGTACTATGGTACAAACAAGTGGCTGCACCCTCTATTACCATACAACTCCCTAGGAGATCCAACTAAAACATCTCCCTATTCATACATATCAACCTCTAAAGAAAAACTGCATCAGAAAGGAAGAATGAGCTAGATCATATCTGCAAGTGCTCGGAACTAGAAATAAACTATATCATTAGACTCAGAGATTCCAAATCCATCTAAGGTGTATACTCATACCCTTAGAGGTCTCTATCTGATCATCAATCATATCCAATAAACAATATAACCATATGTAAATGATCAGACACCAATAATAACTCAGAATACATCCATCTGTTGTAAGTGTTAAAAAGATAAAACATGCTCTACAACTCATTCAAGTAACAATCACAACAAGTAGCATTCATTTCATTGGTGGTGCATCAACCAATACATATATAAGGCTTTATTTATTATTACTTAGACTTAGACTTTCAGGACTATACTCACTTCATAGCTGTAGTCAATTTGCTAGTGAAGGGTGAAGGATGGAATTTACAAGGCTAAAGAAAAGGATGAATTCCTGCTTAACATCATAACACTTTGGATAAATGGAAATGTAATACTCACTATAACTAATGTCAGACAAACAACAACACAAGGAATGGCAGTGCCTCACAAATGGGTGAGTTGTTTAGAGAGTGCTTATTCAACTTAGGCATCATGACTACATCAAGATTGATCCAAGTTCATTAGGACCATCAATTTTATTCCATGGCCTTTTTGGCCTATATGACCCTTTGGGACTTCACCAGTGCTTAAAAGCACAACTAATTGCAACTTTCATCTGGGACAATTATTTTTATAAGGTTAGCAATATTTGGATATAGCATATTTTTAACCATTGCTTTTTTAGACCTTTTCTTATACTCTTCAAGGTGTATTTTAGCATTTCATTGCTATTTCCCTCTTTACATATGTTAAGAAACACAGTTTTATAATTTTCATTTTCCATGGGCACATATTCAATATTTTCAATACAGGTAGTACATGCGCTTTCAATTTTATCCAACAACATCTCAAGTGACCAAGGGGAGTTCTGCACAGTGCCAAACATCGAGACAACCAACCAGAATGATTTAGGCATACAATCCAACTTACCAAAGGAAAGTTTTGTCACCAAATTAGAGTCGATAAAAAAATATAAAGAGGGAGGCTTATCGAACAAAAGTTCTAGCAGGGAAAAAAGGTCCTCCATGCCATAAGTCAAGAAGTCAGTCGGGTTGAAAACTAATTTGGAAGGTAATGGATGGGTGGAGACAATGGATAATGGAGCCAAAATTAGCAATCCAAAGCAATGGTGGGAATGAATACCTCTATTCTCCCTAAGGAGGGTAAAACCAATGAGTATAGATCAAGAACTTCCAAGTCTAAGTAAGGACATCAATACATAGTACAAGATACAACCAATTCCATATAATTATGACCGCCAGATCATGATACCACAAGTTATACATGTCACAAAAATCAGTATAAGAGAAATAATAACCATAACACAATATAAAATGTTGAGTCATAATCATGGAATATAATCCATCTAAGACACCATCTGTCCAATGAGAAAGAACTGATATAAAACTAGGCATCAATTACTGCTTTGAAATGACATAAATGGCTACATCGGTCCTCAAATTTGAGTGTCCTGAGACTCATTCCTGACATGGGAGAGTACAATATTCCACTAATATAATAATGATCCATCAAAACTGCTCATCTCAGCATCTCATATGTAAGAGATCTGGCTGAAAAATGTATTGTGTCTAAAAAATAGAATATGGTATCCTAGCTACTATATATGTGATAACAAGTAGTCTCATAAATACACCCATGAATATGTATATCATCATGAAATAACATAGGATATTGCTTCCAACAATAATTTTCTTCAATCATATATATCTTCACCCAAGTGTGGGATCTAGTTCCTCCAACATCAAATGGACTAGGAAAGGAGCAAGGAAAATCATGAGTCTCCAAGTGACTCAAGTGAATACCATAGGTGCATCCATGTAGATTTGTATCATCATAATGTAAAAAAGTATTCTGCTAAAAACATAAATAATATGGTTCTCTAATCATGTCATCATCAAAAGGAGAGATAGGAGTTTCATACTCCTCATGTGTCACCATTAAAAAGAAACCTTTCACCCATTCTTCATTAGGATGAATGTTGCAAAATATGGAAGCGTAGGATGTAGGAGAAAAAACCAAATCACCCAAAGGATTAGAAAGTGAAAAAATTTCATCATGTGAAGGCTCCACAGGGGTAATAACATGCACCTCTCTAAAAAATGCAAACAATTCCTCATAGGTTGGTTCCAAGGTAGTGGAATGATGCTATTCTTCAAAATTGTGTGCAACCATTTTCAATAGGAAACTCAAGTTCATCTTCCACAACAACAAGTGATTTGCTCTCATCAATGTTATCTTCAAACACATCAAGAACCTACAATTTTCCATGTCTCTCATGATCCCTCATGTCACGAGAATCCTCCAAACAATCTACCATATGAAAATATGAAACATAGTAGGAATAACAAGTATCTTGCAACCTCTTAAGAAGTTTCTCATGTTGAAATTTTAGCCTATGGATATCCTCAGTATTGTTCAAGTATGCTTCATGTAACCATTCAATAAGCTCAACCAAATTGTTTCTATCAAAATTCAAAGACCTAAAACTACCTTCAATTGTGCACATTGCTCTTTGAATCTTCTCCATGTCTTCAAGGAAGGATGACTCCTCCAATGAAGAAACTTTCCAACAAGAATTTAATACCAATTCTTTAGTGTCATTTAGTATGCTAAGAGCCTCATGTATATTCATTTCACTCATCTTCAAATAACCTTCAAGAAAAATAGGTTCTTGTTGAGGAACCTAATCTTCTTCTTTCTTCTTGATTTGATCAACATCTTGAAGCTCAAGTGGTGATGGGGAAGTCTACCTTGGTTCTTCATTAGATCCTACAAGGTCTTCATATTTATTCTCATGAGAAATTTGTCTTGCAGCAACATTTTAAAATCTGATCTCTATGTCACCAACATAGATTTGCGAGCACCCATCAGTAGGTACTCCTTCAAAGTTCAAGCATCCATCAGTAGATGACCTTTGGTCCATGTCCATAGTAGAATGTATTTAGGAATGATATTCAATAGCTTCAAGGTACTCTTCTTCATTATCATTTGATTTTTCCTCATATTTTTCAAATTCATTTGGGAGTTACTTTCGATCCTCTTGATGTAATGAAATTTCTGCTTCACTGCCCATGGAAATTGGTAGCTCCTTGGTCTCCTCGATTCTTGTGCATTGTTGATTCCTTATTGAGTTATAATTTTACTTATTGTAAAAAAATAAATGATTAAGAAGATAATCTTGGAAATAATACCTTTCATGAATATCCCATCTCAAAGTTTGATACCCTTGGTAGCATGCTTTGATATCTTTGGTTGTAATTTCTTCTTCTCTTGGTGGGGGAGGAAGGTAAGTGGGATTGTTGGGTTGATTATAAAACCAATACATATCTAAAAAAAATTATTCAATGGATGGTATTAATTCATAGGTGCAATTAACATGCTCTTAACATGCTCTGATACCACTTTAATGTTTCTTTTTGGAAATTTCGGAGAAATGCACAAATTGGGAGAAATTCGAGCTTAACTAGTCATGACTCTAGAGGGTTCCAACTTTAACCAAATGGTCCAAAATATGAAAGGATATGATATGGTGAGTCTTAAAACATACCAAGGTGGTTTATGGATACTTTTTATCATAATTTAGACCTCTTAAAACTTGTTTTGGGATAATGAAAAAAAGACCAAAATTACTAGGAAATTGTGTTCAAATCCCCCCAAGGGTGATGGCCAACCTAGCTCTCCAAATCAAGTACAACCCTCAAAAAGTTCAAAATATAGTATGAGAATGAGTACCAGACATAAATTACTATCCTTAATCATGTTTATTAATTTATGAAAATGGATTATGGTATGCAACATTTGTAGGGTAACTTTCATAGAAATTGCCTAAGAGAAATTTGCATTACTAGCTAGACTTTGACATAAGAAAGGTAGAATATATGGTTCTAAGATAATATGAAACATGGTGGTAATATATGGAATAAAAATGTATTCCAAAACAACATAAAAATCAAAGGAAAACCCTCCCAAAAATATGATACAATACCCCTCCAAGATTGAATCTAAAGTCATGGAAACTAGTGATTCAATGGCATGGGAATACCAGCATTTCACACATGAGTTTCTTGGATTTCAACCCACAGAGGTTATGGAAATTAAATTACAGACTATAAATTATATATTTCTATCACAACATTCTCAAATTCATATAATATCTCACATACAAATATGGCATAAAACTACTTCAATATTGAATCCAAAATCCATGAAGACTACTGATACAAGGGCATGGGTATGCAAGATGTTTCATACATGTATTTCTGATATTTAAACTTACAGAGAATGTGGAAATAATATTACAGATCCATACATCATGTATTGCTTCCCCATAATCATTGTTATCCAACTTTTTGTACCATAGTTGGGTTACCTGAGGATCCATCGGTTGATAGACTTGTTCAAAGCCTGATTTCAATGTATCAGTTGATCCATCTGCTTGTCTAGCCAATATTGGCTAGTCACTTTTTTATTTGAATAATTTTGACCATGGCCCCACAGGGCTTGTATTAAAATGTGCTAGTAGGATATTTTTTGAGTGGTTCAGTCTCCTGAGATGTAGAATCTCAAATAGCGTATTCCAGGGAGTTTTTTGCCCCTAACAATTATGCTTTTCCTTCAACCGAGTATAATTGACAAGGTTTTCTCCCACTTCCTCCAAAGCTGGAATGTCCGATGTTGAATTCTGGGCCTTGGGGGGTTATTAGAGCCCAACTGAATGTTATAAGCCTACTAGACATTATTTAGATAGATCATGGTCATGTCCTAAGTCATTTGAACACATAAAAAAATTTTGAAAAAATCTTTTTCAAACAATGAAAAATTATTTTTTAATTTTTAATTACATTTCCTAAGTTTTTTGGGTTAATTTTTCCATAAATTAAATGGAAAAAACCCGTTCATGATCTGGACTCAGAATTCAGTGATTGAAGGCTCTAACCTTAAGCCAAAAATCATTCTTGATCAGCCAGCCAGTCAGAACCAACTTTTAGATCAGCAATCAGACACATAATGCCTTTTTACTCAAAAAAGTTAGTTTTGAGTAAAAAATGATTTTTAGTAAAAAAATGATTTTTATTAAAAAATGATTTTTATTAAAAAAATGATTACTTTGGAGAAAACTAAAAATCTTCAAATTAATCCAAATTCAGTAAAATAAAAGACTAAATGACATCTCATGGAACACTTATGATGATTGGAGTTATCATAACTCAACTTCAGTCATCATTAAGAGAGCAATTAATTTATTGTCAGTTATCAGACATGTCATCTCCAGCTAAATATGAGATGGAGAGCTCTCATTGGTCCGGTGATTTGATCGAGGTGAAGACTGAAGCTTACACCATCAGTGAGCTTCCAAAACCTACCTCAAGATCCTTCCAGACCTAAAGGATGAGCTTACCTACATCCAGATTCACACATGTGGCCTCATCCTTGGCTTGTTTTCAATGCACAGGTTTGGAGTGGGGGTGCCTTGCCTGGGTGGAGGCCTCCCCTTACTCCCGGTTCTTCGGTTTAGATCTGGGCTCTTTGTTAGGTGGCTAAGCTGAGTAGGGTTGGTTTTTTGGTTTTAGGGTTTTAGCACTCTCTCATTTGTTAAAAAGAGGCTCTTTCAGCTCTATTTGGATGGGACTTTTGTAGCAGAGTTACTCTAAGAAATTGTATCAAGCATTTTCTTTAATTTGTTAATAAAGATCAGACTTTGGAGGTCGATGAGCTCTTGGATGTGGTAGTTTTTTGCAATTGGTTGAGGTGATATTGTCTCTAGCCCCTATTTTTTTTAATGCTTATGTGAGATTAAATTGTTTATTTGTTAGCTCAAGAGGGCCATTTTTGGCACAGTAGAACAATTATTTGTAGTTCAACTTGATTGTTTATGCGAAGTAGATTAGTATTTTGATGGACATGAGTAATCAGTATATATGTAATGTTGATCATGATTCAATTTTCTTAGCATACTAGCATGTATTTTGATCTCACGTTTTGTGTTGAGTTGTAGTGTGTTTTCAGGATTCACAGGTTGAAGAAGGGTGTGAGCTCAGCTGCTTCTATCCCAGGCTTCAAGCAACCTTTTTAATCTAACACTTTCATTGCAGGACCTACAAATATCTTCTTCTTCAAAATACAAAAAGAAAGCTGGGAGTCTAGCTCTCTCTCTTGGGTTGCATCCATAATTTCAAATACTTTCTTGGTTACCAAACTTCCCTCTTCTAGTTTTTTCTTTGCTCCTTGATCCCCTTGTTTTTCTTGCTTGCTATCCTTTTCCTCCTTGCTTGGTTTTTCCCTTTCTTATCTTTCCTTCATCGCTGCCCCATTTTATTCTTTTTACCACTCCTTTTCTTCTTTTTGGACAGCTCTAGTGTGCCCTAGTTTATGCCTCTTTTTTGCCTCTTTTTTCCCTGGTTTTTGGCCCTTCTTCCATCTTGTTTTTGGACTTTTGTTTCCCTTTTTGTTTGCTGTCCTTATTTTTAATTTTTATGACAGCCATATTCCTTCTTCATCGCTGCCCCGTTTTCATCATTTTTTATACTCCTTTGGCCTCATAGTTGGCTGCCCTATTCTTCCCTTTTCTTGTCTTTGACCTTCTCTTTGTTTTCCTTCCTTCTTCCTATCCTTTCTTCTTACTTTAAGCCTTGTTTGCCTTACTCTTTTGATCTCATTCAAAATTCTTCTTTTCCCTTTTTGCAAAGTTTGAGAAAAGTTTTGAGAAAAGTTTCAATTAGAAGTAAATCACTCTCCTTTTTTACGCAAATTTTAATGATAGTAGAGTTGTATGCTTTTATTTGAAAAGCCCTTTCAGGGATTAAATTCCTAAAGGAAAATTGTAATAATTTCAATGAAGTACTTTTGTTTGAGTGGGGTTTTTAAGTCCCCACTCTCATCCTCCCCCATTTGGGGAGGCTTGTGTTGTGTTTACTTATGTATGCTTAGGTTAGATTTGCTTATCTTCATCATTATTTGCATCTTATGCTTAGAATATTAATTTTTAATCCATCACTTCTAATTCATTAATTAATTTGATTACTCCTTTAAATTGTTTATCTTTCTAAGTAAATCAACTGTTTAAATCGCTTTAATCACACCATAAGGTGGATCAAGAGTGCTCTCTGTCAGAGAGTTTAATAAGTCATCTTTGTTTTTTTTATTCACATTGTTTAATCAATTAACTCTTAAGTAAGATTCTTGAGATTGCAAAAACACAAGTCAAGAGTACTCTCTATCGGAGAGCATCCTAGGTTTGCATAATCCCTACATTAGTCTCATCTAGATTAGCTAAGTCTCTTGAACCACTGTCATAAGGCAGGGTCAAGAGTGCTCTCTATCGGAGAGTCTTAATTAATCAACTTAATAAAATTCACAACTCACACCCCTTTAATTAATTAACCCCCTCCCTCCTTGCCGGAGTATGCTCTGACCGATCCTAGATCGGAGCACCCAGAAACGGCACTGGATCTTTAAACCCTGCAAGAGTAACCTAGTAACACTTAAACACCCCGTAACCAATGCACTGGCTTTGTAAAGATTCTTCCAAAGTACTTCCTAGTAGAGGAGTCGGAACCTCTCGCTGTCATAGATTCTTAGCTAGCTGGTCACTTGACACTATCAGCCTGGGATACTGGGCGGGCCCGACATGTCTTAAATGGAGGAAACTTAAAAGAGTCTCCTGGATTTGACAAACCTTTTTTGACACCCTAATCAAGAGCATTCTTTAAAATTCTTAAAATCTACCAAGAGCACTTGCAAAACCTAATATTCACTAGCTTAATTCCTAGACTTTATTTCACGCATTTATTTGACTCCATAAGGCACTGGTCCTTCATTATAATTGAGTAATATTCTATCTTGATCAATTGTCTATGGTTTATTTTTGCTGATTATATCTAAATGCTTAAGTAAAGTCTGTAATCTTTTGCTTATCTGTATGATCTCTTGCAAGCAACGTGGATTGCTTTGATTTACGTGTCACAATCATAAACTTTATCATTTCTAATCACAATTAACTCCTAAACAACACCCATATGCATCTAAAACATCTTAAAACTTAACTTAAACATTGAGCCATAGAAAACTCTTTGTTAGGGACTACCCCCCTTGGCTTCATTAGCAGTTAGCCTAAACGGAGGAGCTAGGAGTAGGTGAGAGTACCTAGCTCTGTGCTTGCCACTAAGGTCACACCTCTCCCACTTTCTCAAGTGAGGAGACAACTTTCGAAAGATTTCTACTACTGGTGTGCAATCAGCGGACAACAATCATAAAACTCATATAAATTTCCTCATACAAATCTAATATAAAGATACTTCAATATTGAAGCCAAACCCATGAAAACTAGATATTCAAGAGCATGGGGAATGCGAGCCTTCCATACATGTATTTATGATATTTCGAATTAAAGAGAATATGGAGATGATATTATATATCCATACATCATAAATAAAATCTTTTCCATCAACTATCCTCAGAAAGGTGTAAGAATCACTCCAACAAGTGCGATATCAAATGAGAGTATGGGGGAATTGAGAAGAAGGAATCAAAGAATGGGGAGATAGATGAAAATTTGACTGTATGGACCTTCAAACTAAAAATAAAAATCCTCAATTAAGCTTCCATGATATTTCTGAATGGAAACTACATCAACCAACTTGGAAATGAATCCAACTCCCTCGAAATTCGTTCACAAGTAGGGAGAGTGAACACTCACCGTGCAATGGACAAGCACAAGCTCTACAAAGTTCCAAAGGCCAATTAAAAAAATGATAAAAAAATATTCTCCTTCCTCATGAAATCCTTTTATTAACTTCATGAATCCTCCTAAGGTTGAATTTTCCTCCATGAGATTCCTCCAACTCATCTTAGTGGTTTAGTAACTCTCATGACACTTTTCTTCCTATTAATGCTCCAATTCTTTCCCCAATTCGAATGGTTGCCTATAAATCCAAAATTCAACCTCTTGATGGATATTTTTATCCCTGACATGTCATATTTGTCATATGTTATAAATCAAGTATGAATTTGTCATATTTTTCATATAATCTTCCATCATTTGTTGTCATAGAGTGCATAGAACTCCTTCCAAGTCGCACACCTTGTCTTCTAGTCTCTTCCTCTTACATGGGAGTTACCCTCCTTTACCAATTATAACTTATTGGCTCACTATATGACATTTTACACCACATTACCATCCAATAATGTTACATTACCAATTTGTTTGAATTTGGATGAATATCATGCCAAGTGTGTGGAGAATCTAGTCACCCAAAGGCTCCAGAAGCTTCGAAGTGTCTTCATGAACTCATGCCATCTTATTTTATTAGAATTTATCATTTATTTGACCCAATTAAATGTGAATATGATAAACTAAATTCATTTTGGGTCCCATATCCCCTTATTACAAAATTTATGTTTCCATCTCAACCTAAGGAACTAGTAGGTTGGTGAAACATTATTTACAAATAGTCTTATTTGGAAATTATTTAATTGGGGACAAGACAGTGAAGACACATATGGTGAGAGGAACCTGAATCCAATATCCAATTATTTTTATGTTGGTAGACATTGGAAATGTTCAGTACCTCATCAACCATTTCTAGGCACTCTTCTACTATGTTTTCTTCCTTCATGGAATTATATTGGGACAAATCCTCATTAGATCCCTTTCTCTTCCCACAATATTTCTTTAGATGACCAGATTTGTTACAAAACCAACACCTAATATTAACCTTCATTACTTTTGACTTTTGACCTGGATGTATGTATCGAACTCTACTCTCATTCACATGATCGACCTTTAGTCGCTATAGTTGTTGTTGATGAAGAATTTTCTTGATTATTCTTCCTTTGTTGGTCTTGTAATAACAAGGCTCCAACAACAATGTCATAATAAAAGGATTCCAAATTACTAAATGACATAGAGGTAATAATATTATCCCATGAATTAGGCAGTGTACAAAACAAAGCTAATTCCTTCTCTTCATAATCAACCTTTGCATCCACACTAGTTAACTAACATACTAGATCATCAAAGGTATTCAGATGATCATGGATTTTTGAACCACCAGTCATTCTCAAGTTATATAGATTCCTCTTTAGAAAGATTATGTTCGTAGGGACTTGGTCCTATAGATGATTTCCAATTTAACCCATGATCCTATTGCCGAATATTCTTCAACAATGTTAAATAAGATATCATCTGCTAAACAAAGGAGAATGGTACAGAGGGATTTATAATCCTGGTCCTCCTAGTCTTCATTCGACATGTCCGTTGGGATTTTTTATTTTCCCAACAAGGATTTATGAAACCCTTGTTGCACAAGAAAATATTTCATCTTGAGTTTCCATAACTCAAAATTGATCTTCCTGTTGAACTTCTCCACCTCAAACATAGCACTTTGTACCTTGACCATTTTCTCAAGAAACCAGATTCAATATTGGACTCCAGTTCACTTCTTCACCTCAATCTTTAGTAACTAGGCTCTGATACCAATTGTTATAGTAGAAGCTTAAACCGGATCATGACACTAGATGCTAAGACATATCACACGAATTAGTATAAAAGAAATGATAACCATAACAAAATATAATATCTACCGAGTCATATACATGTAAATAATCAATCTAAATCCACATCTATCCAATGATAAACTATTGATGCAACTCTAGGAACTACTGACTACTCTACAAATGGCTAAATGAGTACATCAATACTCAAATATGAGTGTCCTGAGAGTCAGTCATGGCATGGGAAAGTACTATAGTCCATCATCAAATAGTGATCCATCACAGATGCTCATCAAGATCTCATATCTAAGGAAGCTGGATGAAAAAAGTGTACTACAAAATAAAAAATAGAATATTTTACCTGAACTACTATATATGTTATAACACTCTGTAACTATGTTACAAGACAACAAGGAGCTTGGGAAACTTGGCTCCACCTACGTGAGTTCTGTTACAACACCACATTTCATCTTTCTATCAGAATGATACATTTTTTTACATTGTATGGGTATGAAGCTCCGACTTTTTCAAACACAATGTTTGGATATTGTATGGCACAAAAAGATAAATATTGGTTGCAAGAAATCCAATACATCTTAAGAGCACTAAAATACAATCTGCAGATGGCTCAGGACCAACAAAATATGTATGCAGATAAGCATAGAATAGACAGATTCTTCCAAGTGGAAGAATTAGTGTACCTAAGGCTGCAACCTTACAGACTATCTTCCCTAAAGAAGAAAGTGGCTGAAAAACTTCAGCCAAGGTTTTATGGACCCTACAAGATTATTAGAAAGGTTGGTGAAGTGGCCTATGAATTGGATTTTCCAGTAAACAACAAAATCCATAATTTTTTTCATTTGTTTTGACTGAAGAAAGAAATTGGACAATAGATAGTAGCTTCTGAAGAGCTGCCACCTTTGGATGATGGAGGCCATTTGGTATTAGGACTAGAGAAAGTGTTGATGGACAGAGAAAGGAAATTAAGGAACAGAACAATCAAGGAATATTTGATACCATGGAAAGGATTACCAATTGAATATGCTACTTGGGAGGGTGAGTAGATCTTGTAGCACCCTGCTTTGCTTCTGCTTGAGGACAAGAAAATTTGGGAGGGGAGTATTTTCATGTCCCCTCAATTTTATTATTAAAAGGGTTGACCATGCTGAAACTCCTAGGGGTTCAAATTGACAATTAATTATTCTTCCTAAGGAATTTTTTTTAATAATTATTATTGAGGCATGTATGTAATTTTTATTCTTTATTATTATTAATTATGCAAATTAATGAGGTGGAAATAAGCTTTCCATGTCAAGGGAGTGCATTGGGAAAGTCAACTTACCAAGGTAGAAAGGAGGAAACTCTATGAAAAAAGTAGTTAGGGAGGGAAAGGGGAAAGTGCCTAAAAGCAGCTAAAAAGTAACCAGAGACAAAAGAAAGAAATTTTTTTGAATGAGGGTGCAATTTCCTCTTGGTGAACTCAAAAAAGATGTAAGGAAAAAATTAGGAAAGTTTTGGAAAAGGAGAGCACAATTTCCTTATGGAGACTCGGTCTCAAAATCCAGGAAAAGCATAAAGTTGTCATAAGCAAAAGCAGCAACTATTTGAATAAGGAGGGCATAGTTTCTAAATTAGAGGGATGAGTTGGACATGGAAACAGTTCCACATAGTCCTACATTCCAAATTTCCCAATGAGGGAACCTATGTGGCTAGGGTTAGGGATTCTAGGTGGTTGACTTGCTCTCACAGGTCACCTTTAGCCTCCACTTGCTAAATAGGTCACCCAATATGCTATTAAAGGAAAATTACACCTCATTTAATCAGTTTGGTTGATGTGTTTATTGATCTATTTTATCTGAGCATGTCGTTTTTAGTGATGAGCCTTAGACACTCAGGAGATGAGCCCTAAACCTTCCATTCCCTACTCTTTAATTCATATTCCCATCTATTTTCAAGTATGGAGTGCTTCATTTTCAGCCATTGATTTCCTCTCAGACATATTTTTCATCCTTCATCGTGTTCTGGTCGAGCTTCAGTGAAACCCATGCTTCACCTACGCTCTCATCCCTTTTCTGGTCATGTTCTAGGCCTCCTTCCCACCGTTTTTTGAGTCTCCTTATGTAATGGTCAATATATCATATAATTCCTGATGTATAACAACATACACATATGTGATTTTTATTTATGAGGTTGAAATAACACTTTCCATGAAAGTTTACCTTCAATTTCACATAAAAAGCTTGTTTTATCATTGTAATGGGGAAAATTTATGAATCCGAACGAAATAAGGAATAAGAAAGGTTGTGGGAATGATTGGAGGGATTTTATATTTTCATTGAATTTTTATTCATCTCTTTTATACTTCATATATAGTGCAGAATTAAATCTTCTACGAATTATCTGCTTTATTTTGTACCGTAACTAGAATGCTAGTTTTAAATGACTCATTTTTCCATTTATAATATAAATTGAGTTATGTCCACTCAATTCCATCTCTGTAAGTTCTTGTGGGTCACTGATAGAATCACCTTCCCATACATAACTCTAGATCATTTTTTATTTGGGGTCGTACTGTCTTTTGGGATCCTCCATTGCGCAAGGTCTCAATAGGCCAAAGTTGCCTAAAATTTCCAATTCTTCCCTAAATATTCCAAACAACTCCAAACATGTAAGAAAATATTCCAACCCATATTTTATACTATATTAAATCTTGATAACCCATATTCACTTTTCCCTAAGCCCCTGGTTGAAAGAACCTAGTTTCACGGTTGGGTGACCCAAAAGCGTTGGAGTAGGTTTCCGCATAGCGGACTCTGAAACCTAAATGATACCCTATATAAATGTTTTAGGGGAAAAGAATTCAATTTTTTGAACTCAATATTTCCTTACGTCCCACTTCCTACTCCCTTGTCTACAAAGTTTCCCAGCAAGAAACCTTCATTTGCCGAGTTTGAATGTGCTCTGAGTGGATTTAGTTCAAATATCAGAGACTTAATTTAATTTGCAGAATTAGTTAGTGTTCAGGTTTGCATATCATACTTGGGACATTACAATATGATCAAATAATATAAGTTGATCATAAAGAATAATGTATGGGAGGTTGTTCCGAGACCGAATAAGAAGACTTTCGTGACTTCAAACGGATCTACAAGATCAAGCATGCTGCAGCTGGTAGCATTGAGAAACACAAGGCAATGTTCATAGCACGAGGCTTCTCATAGAAAGAAGGCATAGAATACGAAGAGGCATTTTCCCCCATGGTGAGGTACACTTCCATAAGGACCATACTTTCTTTGGCAGCAGTTATGAAATGGAAAGTACACCAGATGGATGTCAATACAACTTTATTAAACGGTGTAGTCGAGGAGGAAGTGTACATGGAACAACCACTGGGATTCGAGACACATGACAGGAAGAACCATGTGTGAAAATTGAAGAAGGAATTGTATGGATTGAAATTACACCAAGGACATGGAATGATAGGATGGATAGCTTCCTAATGAGCTTGGGATTTACCAAGAGTAAAGCAAATTCCAACCACTACTTCAAGGTGGAAGATGGAATACCACTGACACTCTTGTTATATGTTGATGACTTGTTTCTAACAGATGATGAGGAACTCATTACAGATTCAATAAGGATATTTGATATCGAGTTTGAGATGAAATACCTAGGCATGATGTACTACTTCTTAGGCATGGATGTGTGCCAGAGTGCAGATGGAATCTTCCTTGGGAAAGAGAAGTATACAGTGGATATTTTAAAGAGATTCAAAATGTTGGACTGCAAGGCTATGGCCACACCCATGGAATCTAACTTGAAGCTTATTAGTGATGCTTCATCCAAGAAGGTCAATGCCACGATGTATCGTTACATGATTGGCTCACTGTTGTATCAGACGAATACAAGACTATACATATTATTTGTGGTGAACACCTTGAACCAGTTCTTGATGGATCCGAGACATGTTCACCTAATAGCGGTAAAGCATGTTCTGAGGTACCTAAAAGGTATAGTGGATTATGAGCTCAAATATTATGTGAATCAGAATATTAATCTACATGGTTATGTTGATTCGGACTAGGAAGGTAGCACCACTACCAAGAAGAGAACCTCAGGTTGCTGCTTCAGTTTGGGATCTAGCATGATTTCCTAGTTCAGTGGGAAGCAATAATTTGTTGTGCAAACTACAGTCGAGGCATATTATGTTGTCACTTGATCAGCTAGTTGTGAGGTAGTGTGGCTGTGAAAGCTATTGTCTGACTTATTTGATCACCAGTTGGATGTGACTCGCATATTCTAAGACAATCAGAGTTGCGTGAAGATGATGGAAAACCCAGTGTTCCATGACAAGTCGAAGCACATCGAGATAAAGTTCCACTATAACAGGGATATGCTGCATAGAGGAGCCCTGATGCCCTAGTATGTGGAAACAGTGAAGCAATGATAGTCGATGTGCTTACCAAGCCTCTTGAAAAAGTGAAGTTCGGAAATACTTGTTGTGATCCAAATTGATATTCCTCGAAAGAGGGAGTGATGTGTTCTAGCATAGCTAGAAAGATAGGTTGTATGAGTGTAACATCCTAGCAAATTTCATAGGTTTTGTTATCACCAACCTTGTAGTTTCCTATGTATGATGGATCCAGGATGGATGGTAGAGGGGAAAACAACTAGGGAGGTGGAACTAGGACTACCTAGACTCCCAAATGGATGGTTGTAATGTCAATCAAGGAATTCTTTGCTTTATGTTATCTAAGTCCAAGACAACAATGGGGGAGACCTAGATCTTCTCCCAACATGAGAGATCAGACCTAGACACCAGAACATATCAAATGAGCTTTGAGGTACATAAGGTGTAAGGTGTTCAGGAACTCTAGATCTATAGGAGGATTCGTTAGATGGATCAGGACCTCAGCAATGTATTATCTGATCCAAATAAGTAATCGGATGACCTTTGGGGAAATGGTTAGATCTAGGGTTTTTGGTACTAGAAACTAAAGAAGATGATCTCTACGTTGGGAAGCATAACCAAGGAAAGATGGGTAGGAAAATAGTTGGGACTATCTAGTACCTAGTTGATAGACTCAATGAAGAAGGTGAACAGGTGTGATTGTCTGATTCATCAAGGAACAACCAATTTCAAGGGGAAAATATCAATTCAGGGATACTGCTAGGGATGGGAGATCAATTCCTTTCATGCATTGGGAAATGGAGTCAGTATGCATTCAGCGTTAAGGTGAACCCACCTAGGGTAGACCCTAATTTGTGGACCCAGATAAGTGTTTTGGTTCGGATGGCTTAGTTTGGGAAGAAATTCAGTCAATGAAGTCTAGCGCTAGGGTTGGAGGATACATATTTGTAGATATAAGGCCACCAGCAGACAACCACCTTAGCATTGAGGGTGACATAGGACCAGGAGAGGCTGATCTAAACACTTGGTTCAGAGAAATTTGGAAAAAGTCAGATCTTGAAAAAGTCAAAGTTGATGATTAAGGATGAGAGAGTGAAAAACTGATTTCTTCAGATCTAGGGAAAGGAGGCTAAATCTAGCTCAGTGTTAGGGGTGTTTTGGAGTGATCAGGACCTGATCTATTAGCCTAGACTATCATATTTTAGAAACAGTAAACTATGGAAAGGTCCATTTTTTCAGTGATGGCACTAGGGTTGTTTTCAGTCTAAAACTCAGATCTAGGTCACACTGTCATGAATTTGGATAGTGTTGGGGGTGATTTGGACTGTATGTGACTCGATCTATCAGTATATGAAGTCAAAAATAAGAAAAATACAAAACCCTAGCAAGTCAAATTTTCAATGGGGGCACTATGCAGTTTTCAGACTAAAATTTAGATCTAGGTCAAACCAGTAGGAATTTCACCAGCGTTGCAGTAGATTCAGTGAAGGGGAGGCCTGATCTATGAAACCCAACAGTGGTTTGGCCAAATATCAGACGGTTCCTGAATTTAGTATTTTTTAAGGGTTTTTTAGTATTTTATGGGTTTTCAGAAAAATGGAAGGAAAACAGGTACAATGGATTCAGATCTGTTAAAGAGAAGAGAATTACCTATTGGATAGTACCTAGAAATGCTTGTAGAAGTATTAACAGTTATGATCCTTGCTATCCTAATCAATTATTGAATATCCAAGTGATTTCTATGACGGATGTAAGCCCTAAGCCACCAATGCGCCCCCTACCCTGCATGAGCAAATGTAAACAATATCAGATTTGCTAAGACAATATAAAGAAACTAAATGATATAGGAAAGTAAAAAAAATTAATCATAGATCACAATTATAGTAATGAAAACCCCCTGAACCAAGACGAAGATAACGGAACGAGTTGAGGTCCCCATGCAAAAACGCTCCAGCCAAAACGCCCTCTTGTAGACAAGACACTGATAGCATAAAAATATAGATCTCACATGAATTTCCACAATGCTAGGAAGCAGAAGACTATCCAATCACCATTTGTGAACATCAGATGCAAAGCATATCCAGAAAACATCCACAGAAAAATATTTCTATTATTGAGATCCAAGAGCCAAAGACCCTTTACAAATGAGAAGCTCTCTCCTTTAAATAGAAATGAGAGAACCAAAATCATAACCAAATCCTAACCCATTTCAAAATGAGTGGCTAGGATTAAAATATAAAATATTCTAATTAATGGTTGAGATGAGCTCAACATACAATACACAGATCAACATAACCATAAAGTACCAAAGTGGACTAAATCACCCATAAAGAGAGTACCCCACTCAACAAGAAATAAATGAAGCACATGTTAGGTCCATGGAGTTTTAACTAAATCCCTCTGGGTGCCCCATGGCACAATAAAATAATATAACATTTTAATTCTTTGACTTTGTGACTCCTTGAAAAAATTGTGAGCCTCCCAAAACCTCCAAAAAATAATATAAAATGCCCAAAAAAATAGGTGTGGTCCAATCAGATGCTGCAACTACTGGAGAAGGTTTGTAGGACATCACTCTCATCATCATGACTCAACTCATGTCATTTCCTTTCCTCATTAGCCCAAATCGATTTATTTAATAGCCATTTAATCATTTTTTAATTTACCTCGGGAAACGTGAACCTACCAAAACAACCTCGTAGGGTTCCTGCGTTGTCAAACTAAGCCCACCATGCTCTCTAGGATGGTGGTACTATGGTACAAACAAGTGGCTACACCCCCTATGTCCATACAACACCCTAGGAGATCCAAATAACACATGTCCCTGCTTAGACACATCATCTTGTGAAGCAAAACTGCATCAGAAAGGTAAAATGAACCTGATCATTTCTGCAAGTGCCCGAAACTAAAAATAAACTATCTCATTAGACTTAGAGAGTCCAAATCCATCTAGGGCGTATACTCATACCCCTCTCAGGTCTCTACCTAATCATCAACCATATGCGATAGACAATATAACCATCTGTAAATCATCAAATACCAATAATATAACTCAGACTACCATCCATCTGCTGCAAGTGTTATAAGGATAAAACATGATCTACAACTCATTTAAGCAACAATCACAACAAGTAGCAATAATTTCACTGGCAGCGTATCAACCAAATACATATATAGGTTTTATTTATTATTACTCAGACTAGACTTTTAGGACTATACTCACTTCATAGTTGTAGTCAATTTTCTAGTGACAGGTGAAGGATGAAATTTACAAGGCTAGGGAAAAGGATGACCTCCTACTTAACATCATGAAACTTTGGATATGGAAAATAAAAACTCACTAAAACTAATGTCAAATAAACAACAACACAAGGAATGGCAGTGCCTCACAAATGGTTGAGTTGTTTAGAGAGTGCTTATCCAACTTAGGCATCATGACTACATCAAGCTTGATCCAGTTTCCTTAGGATCATCAATTTTATTTCCATGGCCTTTTTGGCCTATATGACCCTTTGGGACTTCACCAATGCTTAAAAGCACAGCTAATCGTAGCTTTCATCCAGGACATATTCAAATTTATAAGGTCAGCATATATTTAACCATTGCTTTTTGGACCTTTTTCTTATACCCTTCAAGAGGTATTTTAGAATTTAATTTATCTTGCCCTTTTTCACATATGTTAAGAAACACAGTTTTAGCATTTTCATTTTCCAAAGGCAATTTCTATCACCAACTCAGAGCCGAGACACAATATAAACAGGGAGGCTTGTCCAACAAAGGTTCTAGCAAGGGAAAAGGTCCTCCATGCCATAAGTCAAGAATTCAGTCAGGTTAAAACAAAACTAGAAGGTAACGGGTGGGTGGAGACAATGAATGAGGAACCCAACACTAGCAAGCCAAAACAATGGTGGGAATGGCTACCTCTATTCTCCCTCAGGAGGGTAAAACCAATGAGTATATATCAGGAACTTCCAAGTCTAAGTAGGGGCATCCATACATAATACAAAATACACCCAAGTCCATATAATTATGACCGCTAGAAGATGACACTACATGTTAATACATGTCACAAAGATGAGCATAAGAGCAATGATAACCATAACACAATATAAAAGGCTGAGTCATAATCATACATATAGTCCATCTGAAATATCATCTGTCTAATGAGAAAGCACTGATATACATATGGGCATCAATAACTGCTATGTAATGACTAAATGGCTACATTAGTCCTCAAATCTTAGTGTCATGAGACTCAGTCTTGACATGGGAGAGTACAATAGTCCACAAATATAATAATGATCCAGAAAAACTGCTCATCTCAGCATCTCATATGTAAGAGATTTGGCTGAAAAAAGTACTGTGTCTGAAAAATAGAATATGGTATCCTGGCTACTATATATCTGATAACAGGTTACTCAGACGTAATTAGTCCTATAGATTTTCCTTGGATATAACATCTTGGTGAAGCTCGTAGGTTATCCTTGGATATGTTACAAAGCATATTATCTCACATGGGAAGTTAGACAAGTTATCTGAGTGGGAAAAATCCTGGTGTAACGGGTTTCTCGAATGTAATCATTCCTATCACGGGTTATCTAAATGTAAATACTGATCCCTGGCATGGTACACAGGTTATTCAGATGTAATACACCTCGTGGGTTGTTTGAGTGTAAATATTGAGCCTTGGAGTGGTACGCAGGTTACTCGGACGTAATATGTCTCGAAGGTAGTCTGGACAGAAAATATCGTAGACACAAGTTGTTCAGATGTAATCCCTTTAGTTTGACCAGAAGAACGTAAAAAGGTCATGGTGTAGCAATTTTTTGTGTCATAATTAGTCCTACCATATATATGAGATATATGAAGTTCCCATGTTGAGATGATAAGGTCATGAAGCACAAGAGGCGCACCTAGGCGGCTGTTTTAATAGAACATGGGTTGACCATAGATTCTTTGGTTGTTTGTTGTTTTTTCTTGTGCGGGACAAAAGAAATGATCAGATACAATGAGATGAAGAATATTTATGTGGCAATGTGAAGAATATCATGGACATATTCTATGAGAAGGCTTGCTCAATATCTAATGAATACCTGGTAGAGGACTAGGACTACATCCAACATGAAAAAAGGTTCGCTCTACAGAAGCTTCTGATGTTAGATAGTATGGTACGATGATCAAATTATAAGAATCTGATGGCAGAAACTATGATGAAGAATCTATTAATTCATGATGATTATGATGTGATGAAGACCTTCTCAGATGTGTTAATGACTGCATGGAGAGAGAATACTTTCCTACGTAAGAGGGAGTGTTGATGTATTTGTAACTTTGGAATATATTCTGATGTATATTCTCATTGTATGTTGTTGTACCCCCATAGGGGATGTGTATTATCCCTTTAAAATATGTCTAAATTGTGTCTAGACCTTGAGGTACAACCTCCTTTGTAAGTCCCCACTGTAACATCATGTAATATGTACTTGTAGTCTCTTTAGGAGAAGTAGGACCCATGTGAAATGACATGTAGGATCGAGTCTTATGTTTGGTCAGTGACTTGAAAGGGTATAAATAGGGAGGCACTCTCCCTCATTTATACACACAAATCACACTCTCAAGTTTGCATGAGAGAGAGAGATAGTCATAGGAGGGGAGATAGATAGTTGTTGAATACTTCTTATTACTGCTTTTGATCATCTTATTATTCTGAAGAAGTTCGCGGGGTTTTCTCCTTTATGGTTTCCTCGGTGAAAATATTAGTGTCTCGTGTATATTTTATAACTTATGCATATTGATGTACTTGTTATTATTTAAAATAAATATCCTAGATAATCTAATCAAATCTTAAGAAAAACTAGCATTTTCCCTCTACATGATTTCTCAGCATGGTTGTTTCCTCTTTGTGCTTCACATCTTCAATTTATGACCTCCTGTGATCGTCCTTGAGCTACTGATATTACTGCTCGTGAGAACCCATGATGTGAGTTTTTTTTATGGTATCCTTTGTAGTATTGTATCGTGTGTCCTAAGAATCCAATTTGGAATCAATATTTCCTATCTCATAAGGGACCAAAGGGATGAAAGGTGGGAGTTTTGATCTAGACAAAGTAGTATTCATTCCAATTTTTCAAGTTTTTTCCCACAAATGGTATTCTACTGTGACACCCACCGTATAATATTTCCTACACAATTATAAAATATTTTCTTTCACATTTTAAGACTAAGAAATGTAAGCCCACATGGGTGTAGGAAACCTAGCAAAGAAGTGAAATGATGTGACATGTTGTAAAGAGGTAACAGCTGCAATCCCTGATTAACTTATGCCTCATGCTTACATGCTAAGTGGGTACACATAGGGGTATAGTGGTAGTGGACTGGAATCGACCCCGTGTCACATGAGTATGATCCACAACCCACATGCCAATTCCCCTAGTTAAAAAAAAGAGTGGGAGATTCAAAAATGGATGCGATGATGGTGCTAGCACATTGTTTGGGACTTTACTATTGCCTAGAATTGTTCCATAAACCTTTAATATATATCTTTGCAACATAGGTATATTTGGTATCTCTCTCTACAACTAAAGCATGAGATTTGTGGGTATTGCACATGTTAGACATAATAACAGTTTTTTGTGGGAGTTGTGCATGGGTATCCTTATTAAAAATACATTTGGATACATGAGTGAATATCTGCATGGAGACTTGAGGACATGAGTGAATTAGATCTGTGCGTGGAGAATTGAATATATGATTGGAGACCTACACATGGAGACTTGATGAGTTGTATGGAGTCTAGAATAATCATATTTTTTAGAGTTAAATACTAGTGCACCAAAACTATTGTATTACAAATCAAATATTGCAGTGCCAAACTACATAAATTGAAGATTGTACTATTATTGCAAGTTTTGTGCTGACATGGTAAACCTTTGCATAATTAGAAATTATCTATTTGTATTACTGAAGGACTTCTAAATGTTTTCTACAACATTTAAATATATTTTAAATGGTTTCAAAGAATTAGACTTTCACCTTGTATTATTTATGCTACTCATTGTAGAAATTGTATTTTCATTGTAGAATGTTTTGTCAAAGATGTTTTCTTTGGATTCCATCATTAGAGAAGCTCTCACTGGAAAGGAAAACTTCCCATAATAATTGAGAAATATCAAACACATTCTCATCTTCAACGATCTATAGAACAACATCCACAAAGGAAAATTTGTTAAAACAATAGGATCACTACACCAAGAAAACCTACAACAAACAAAGAGTTCATCGTATGAAAGAGCAAAGACAAGAATTCATTTGCATTGATCCTTGCTATAGAAATTGAAGAGGTGAATCAACATATAAAAACTACTAATACTTATCATGATGCCTTGAATACATTAAAAGATTCATTTGAATCACATTCAGAATTGGAGCTAATGGTACTAATGTTGAAGCTCGCCAACCCAAAGGTGAAGGACACTGATCCCATGACAGTTTAATTTGAGATCAGATAAATAATGCAGAACATCATTTCCAGTAATGCAAAGGTAGACCTTCCTCTCACTACCTTCGACAAGTTCCTCTACCCCCAAATATTCACACTACCTTGAATCACTTCAATCTAGTGGTAATTTGAAAGACCTCACCTTTGACACTCTTGTGGAGAAGATAATGAAAAGAGAGAAAGATTTTGGAAAGAAGATAATTCAACCCATTAGAGAGACCGTGTACTTTTCATAGAATGAGAAGAATCAAACAAATGATTCTTATAAAGGAGAAACCAGTAAGAGAGTACGAGGAAAAAATAATTTTAGAGCCAGAGAGGTTAAAAACAATAACAAAAAGAAGCATGGTCTTCATTGTGGTAATTGCATAAAGAATGGACATGATGTAGATCATTATTGGGTTCCATGAGAGACAATTATAGAGAAGCATAACTAGAAGAAAGAATACAAAGGTATAACTCATGAGATTCATAAAGCTCATGATTCTACTCATTTTATTGTTTCCCATTGTAATGTTGGAATAAATGAAGTCACATTCAATACTTCATTTGCATATTGGAGAGATAATTAGTTGCTTGTCACTAGTGGAAACTCCTACATGACATTTAAAAGATTTTTTTTATGGATTTGATGACAGTTTAGATAGTGTTGTTTGTTTTGTAGATAATTCCATATTCAATCCAAAGGTAATTGGCTCCATCATGCTCAAACTGCTTGGACTCCCTGACTTTTTGTTGCATAAGATTCTTTATCTTCCAGAGTTGTAGATAAAATTCTTGTTTATAGTGCACATTCGACAACAAGGTCATTCCATCCACATGTTTGATGCCATAATTGAGATAAGGAGATATGCTGACAACTAGTTCATCATGACTAGTTATGAATATGAGAAATTACTGAAGCTAAAAGGAACATTTGCAAGAGCTCAAAATTTTTCCTACCTCTCTCAGCATGAAGAAGCTACATTCTCTTCCAGCCCTATTGGATGCTAGATATGGACACATTATTTTTATAATAGTCTCTTTATATTGAAAAATAATGGTGTTTTTTTTCCCACCATTCCAAATAGGATGAAACAATGCAATGCTCGTATTCTTTGCAAACACTGTAAGAAACCTTTTCATGAGTCAAATTTCAAAGCATGTGGGAAGCTAGAGTTGATACACTCTAACCCTTGTGTCCCCATGCATGTTCCTTCTGCAAATGGTAATAAATGTCTCATGGATTTTGTTGATGATTACACCATAATGTGTTGGGTCTATTTAATAAAGAAACAATATGAGGAATATGAAACATTCAAAAAAATTTCATGTATTAATTGAAAATTAAGCACAATCTCACATTGGAACACATCATACTGATAATGAAAAAGAATATACTTTCTAATAAATCTTAAAAATATCTTTGTCAACATGGTATTAGGCATCAAACTACAGTTCTATACAATCCTCAATGGAATTGTGTGGTAGAAAGAAATAACATAGCACTTTTGGATATGGTACGCTCCATCCTATTTTTCAAGAATCTGAAATTGATGTTTTGGAGTGATTCAATTTCATGTGCAACTTATTTGAGGAATATAATTCCAATTCATGATCTAATAGACAATAATCCACATGGGATTTGGTATGGCTACATTCCTTTATTGAGGAATCTCACGGTCTTTAGCTCCACCTGTTATGCCTTAATTCTGAAGTAACAAAGAGATAAGATTGGTTCAAGGATTCTAAAGTGCATATCCTTGTGGTACTAAATAACCACCAAGGTATACTATCTTTATGATGAGGTAAACAAAGAGTTTATATGTTTTAGAAATTTCATTTTTCTTGAAATGAATAAAAATTACAACTCTATTGAGAAGTAGCTTGATCGTGCTTGTGAATTTACCCATGTAAAGACATTTCATGAAGTTGATATTGGGATTCCACATATTGAATGTGGATCCCTATCTTGGATCAATATTTGGAATCTCCTTTTACAACACCATCTCCCCCTCATGAATAAGTTCTTGCCACTTCACTAGAGTAGGAGGTTCAAGTGGATGATATAATTGAAATTATTGGAAGACTGAATCTTAAAGAGAATGAAGCACCACCTACTGACGAACCTAGACATTCACATAAAGTTCAAAAGCGGGTCACAAATACATTTAAAGTGTCTATCTTGATGAATATAGAAAGGCAACCCAGAAGTTCAATCAAGAGAGAAGATGGAGGAGATGTAGATAGTTCAATTTAGGTGATGTAGAAGATATGTGTGTTTCATATGATTGTGAATTGAATTTATTTGTTAACCTTGAACCAACTTCGTTTGAAGAAGATAATTATCATTATGAGAGAAATAAGCCATGTAGAATGAATATTATTCTTACATCAATAATGGTATGTGGAAGTTAGTTGACCCTCCATTGGAAACCAAACCAATTTGTTGCATGTAGGTTTATAAGAACAAGTACAAATCAAATGGCTCGCATGATAAGCATAAGGTGAGGCTTGTAGTGAAAAATTTTGCATAGAAAAAATACACTGACTATGAGGAGACTTTATTACCCATAGAAAAATAGGCTACCATCCACACTTTATTGTGTTTGGCTGCAAAGAATGGGTGTAAAGTTCATCAGATGGATGTGAAGACTATTTCTTGGATGGAGACTTGAAAGAGAATGTTTTCATGTCTCAACCAGAAAGATTTATTATGAAGGGACAATATAAAAAGGTATGCAAACTCATGAAGTCACTATATGCCCAAAAAAAGCACCTCATGCATGGTATGAAAATTTAACTGAGCATCTTCTGAAATTGAATTCCAAACACTTCAATCTTAATTATGCTACATTGTTTGTAAAGAAAGTTTCAATATATGTTGTATATCTTGTGGTGTATGTAGAATCATGATCTTTTCATGACATGGAACAATGGAAGCTACATTTCATAAATAATTAATTGAATAAGGGATTTGAAATGATATATTTGGGACATCTTCACTACTACTTTGGAATTGAAGTGACTCAAAATCCAAAATAAATATTCATCTCCTATATTAAATACATTGGATAGTTTTTTAACAAATTTGGCATGATAGAGTGCAACCCTCTCTCTACTCCAATGGAACATAATTTAAGGATGAAATCAAAAGAAGGAAATGAATTTGAGGATTCAACTAAGTAGAAACAACTTGTGTAAAGTATTATCTACCTTACCACCACTATAACAAATATTTCATTTATCGTTAGGATAATGTTTATTTTTATGCAACAACCTTGTGAATGGAATTGGTATTATACCAAAATTGTTGTAAGCTACTTGAAGGGACTCAATATTTTGGACTCAAGTATTCTTAGGTCGATGCTTCAAATTGATTGGAAATCCTAATTCATACATTAATGGAGACAAATGGAATGGAGCATCTACTTCATGATACCTCATGAGTCTTGGATCAAAATTTGTCTCCCGGATTTCACAAAAATGTCCCATTCCAGCATATTCCACAACAAAGGTAGAACATGTGGCTACTACAGAAGAAGCAAAGGAAGTTATGAGGATTAGGAAAATGCTTAAATATTTGTAGGAGTAATAGATGATTTCTACTCTGCTAATTGAAAATTCTTTTGCAATCAATCTAGTCATGAATCCTAGATTCCATACTCGAAATAAGAACATCAACCCAAAGTACCATCTAATTCAATATCATATATAGCCAAAGATAATTCATTTGAGACATTGTTCAACAAATGATAAAATCACAAACATATTCACCAAAGTGATTGGAAGAGAGAATAATGAAGTGCTTGTAATGATTATTGGACTCATGAACACCCCTTCAAAATAAGGGGGGAATGTTGGAAACCTAATACATAGGGATTATGGTTCCACCTATAAAAATTGTAAAATACTCTCCATTACTAGCCTTCAATTTGTGAAATGAAGAGGCATGTACCTTGGGAATATCAATCCTTTGGTGACACATATTTGTTGTATAAATAAGACCATTTATTCTCAATAAAATCATGCTTGAGTTACTCCTCACGCCTAACATTATACAAATTTTGTTTGAAACTCTAAGGATTTAATTCAAGTTCAAATAACACGATGCATGGACATATGCCGAGAAATGAGAGGCAATTTGATAAAATATACTATTTTGTAGAAACCTCATATCTTGATACATTACTCACATAAAAAGTATCCTTATGTACACACAAACATTAGTTCCTAGATTGAAAATTAATATAACTACCATTTTTTAGAGCTTCATATATGGTTCGCCAACACCTCACCGTGGTAAAAAATCCAATGACATTCGTTGGAATTGCATATATGATTCATCAGTAGCTTTGAAAGATCCAAATGGTGAACTTATAATGAGCTAGATGTTTAATGGAAACGTCGATCTCACCGATAAGCTTTCTCTCAGCATGCTCATTGTCTATCTTATAAAAATCAATCTCCTTCAAATAAGACCTTGCACATAATTCCTGCAAAACAACTTCTTTCAGACTTAAAGAATTTTGTTTGTTAATATTTTTGAGTCAAACTTATCGATGGCATATGTTAATACACAACTATGTTTTTGGTCAACACATTTTAGTTCATGACTAATATTTCTTGGAATAATTACAACAATAGTTGTTAAAACATAAAATGATGGTGCTCTCCAACTGGGTGGTTTATACTAACAAAATAATTGAACCTATAATTCATGCATCTTGGAAAAAGTTTAAAGATTAATGTTATTTCCTTGTAAGATGTCTCTTACCTACTAATATTATATGTGTTTGTACTTGTATCTACAATCACAAGTTTTTTTATGAACTTATAAACCAAGATAACTAAATTAACTTTGGAGGTTTATTGTGAAAAGAAACTTATATCGAAAAAATTGTATAAACACTAATTTAGAATTTTAATTTCTTAGTTTTATTTGTTCACTCATATTTTTAGTCACACGGATCAAGCTAGCTTAAATCATTGGATACGCAATCCTACAATATTATGGGTTCATGTACATAATGGTTAGATATTTTCAGTTACCTATAAATAATCTAGAGAGTCAAGTACATAATAGGAACAAACCTATTGGATGTAGAAACCAATGTCACTCTTCATTTTATAAATATTTGATTCATGTAAATACAATCTCATTCCATCTTGGAGTTACCCAAGCCTTGTTAGTAGATTTTCTTGTTTGCATATAGCCTTTGTTTCCTTCATGCCTGCACTCTAAAGAGATACCTTTCTACCATATCAAACGTACGTACCCGAGATATACCTATGTGGACCCTAATTTGTATTCCTCCTCAAGATAAGTGTGATATCTATATTGTTCTTCATTTCTCTCTATGACATATTGTTGTATTAGTATACACTTCATCTGTGCATTGGTTATGTTATGTGGTTATGCATCGAGTGTGTGCTATCACTTGTGGAAAATATATGTTTTATTCCATAGTTTTATACCTATGCACATTAACCCTATATTCATGGGTATAGCTACCAATGCTTTACAAATTTGTGTATTGGAGCTACATAGGTTGTTGGTAATATGGTTTTAGAGCTACATGGTGTGTCTCCACTTAGTTCTCGAGAGATGCATGTAACCTTTTGATAGATGTATGTAATAGAATTATTAACTGAGGAAAGGATTTTGTATAAACACAAAGTATGAGTAGTGTTGATAACACCTCTCTTTTCTTGAGATTTGGGTGCCTTCAATGATTTCTCATAAACCTCATTTTTGGGGAAAACATTCCTTGAAAATTGCATTGTATTATGGTAGAGATTGTATTATTGCATAAAACTGTATTATAAAATTATTGCAAAGATTGCTATTGTATTTCTTGTATCACAGAGATTTCATTGGCTTACAGTGCAAAGTTTGAAGATAGTGTTGAAAATATTGTATTGAAATAAACTATATCTTGTCTTGCAGATTGTACTATAGAGACTGCATTGAAAATTTTGTATTGTCAACCTTTTTTAAGATGCATTCTCTATTTCAATCGATTGAGTGGTTCTCAATGGAAAGGAAAACTATCCAAAATTGTTGAGGAAGATCAATCATACCCTCATTGTCAATGATTAGTTTGATGACATTTGTGAAGTAGAGTTGTGCTCATGAAGAACCTACAACATACAAAGAGCTTTCAATATGGAATAGCATAAATAAAAAGGCATATTAACTAAGCACTGCTACTAGAACTGAAGAGATGAGTCAACATATATTATCTATTAAGAATCTTTATGATTCTTTGAAGAATTTAAAATATTGTCTGATTTACACTCAAAATTGGAGCTAATTTAAGTGTTATTTAGGCTCTTCAACCTAGATGAGAAATATAATGGTCCCATGGATGCGGCATATGAGATTAAAGCATTATGCATGGCATTGATGCTTTTAGTGTGAAGGAAGATCTTTCTCTCACTATATTTATCATGGTTCTCTACTCCACATATTCCCACTGTGTTGAGTCACTTCAAGCTAGTGGAAAACTGAAGGATCTTAAATTTGAAACTCTAGTGGAAAAAATATAGAAAAAAAAAGAGAAATACTTTGGATAAAATGATAATTTACTCCACTAGAGAGACTATTTATTGCTCAAAAATGGAAACATTAATCACATTATTCTTCGAGAGGAGATGGAAGAAAAAGAGGGAATGTATGAAATAACTTCAAAGGTAGGGGGGTTGAAATAATCATGGAAAGAGACTTGATTGTCATTATGATTGTTGTGATGTAGAACATTGTTGGGCTCCACTAGAGAAGATTAAAGAAAATAATGTTATATTTTTATCATTTGAGCAATATGGTATTAGGATCTTATCTGAGAGAATAACATGCACATCAATCAATCATAAGAGACAATAGACACAAATATTTATCCTAGGGGAAACCATAAAGGAAAAATCCCGCAACTTCCTCAGAGATAGAATGAGCACCAATCGCAACAATAAAACCAAAAGATAAAAAGGATTATCTTCAATAGCTTCTCTCTCTCTCACATGTGTGAGCCCTTCCTCTCTCAATCATGTGCCCCAGTTGAGTGAGTGTGTGTCTCAAATAGAGAGGCTCACTCTCTATTTATATTGTTTAATTCACTTAATATTTGACTCAGTTATGTAGGCTCTAGTAATCCTAACTCATTTATGTAGGCTCAAGTAACCACAACTAGGGTACTAATGAACCGACTTACAACGGAGGGGACTTCCTCATGACTTTTAGTAATTCTCTCGATAGGAGCATCAGGGTACAATGAATTACAAGTGATTATCCTAATAGGAGAATTGGGGATCAATGAAATATAATATATACAAGTGAATAATTTCCAAAGTTACAAATACATCAACACTCCCTCTTAACTAGGAAGGTATTCTCTTGACACAATTCATCAGGACAAGGCTTCTTCTCTAGATCATCATCAAATATGGATCATCAATGGATCATCATTGGATCATCATTAAAGCTAGATCATCACTGGATCATCATCAAAGCTACATCATCACTAGATCACCATCAAAGTTGGATCATCACTCGATCATCATCAAAGCTAGATCATCACTGGATCATCATCAAACATGGATCATCACTGGATCATCATCAACATCACTGCTTCTGCTATCTTGATCAAATGGTGTGATTTCTCAATTCTTATCGTCACAGGAAGTTCTACAGAGCCAACCCTTTTTCATGCTAGTTGTTGGCCTAGCCTCCATGTAGGTCTTCCTCTACAAAAGTAGTCCTTTTTCATACTAGATGTAGGCCTCTATAGAGCCATTCCTTTTTCATACTAGATGTACCTCCAAAGAGCGAGTCCTTTTTCATACTAGATGTGGGTCTCTACAGAGCCAGTCCTTTTTCATATTGGATGTAGACCACTACAGAGCCAACCCTTTTTCATGTTGGATGTACTTCCACAGAGTCAGTCCTTTTTTCATACTGGATGTGGGTCTCTACAGAGACAATCCTTTTTCATACTGGATGTAGAACACTACAGAGCCAACCCTTTTTCATGATGGATGTACTTCCATAGAGCTAGTCCTTTTTCACACTAGATGTGGGTCTCTACATAGCCAGTCCTTTTTCATACTAGATGTAGGCCACTACAGATCCAACCCTTTTTCATGTTGGATGTACTTCCACAGAGCCAGTGATTTTTCATACTAGATGTGGGTCTCTGCAGAGCCAGTACTTTTTCATAATCGATGTAGGACACTATAGAGACATCCCTTTTTCATGCTATATGTACTTCCACGGAGCCAGTCATTTTTCATACTGTATGTGGGTCTCTACAAAGCCAATCCTTTTTCATACTAGATGTAGGCAACTACAGAGCCAACCCTTTTTCGTGATGGATGTACTTCCACAAAGCTAGTTACTTTTCATACTGGATGTGGGTCTCTACAGAGCCAGTCCTTTTTCATACTAGATGTAGGCCACTACACTTATATCTAACCATGGGAGGCCCCGCCTACCACCATGTCAAAATGGCAGAGCATTTACATTTAACCATGGGAGGAACCAATCCTACCACCATGTCAGAAGGGCACAACACTTACAACTGACCATGGGAGGAACCAATCCTACCACCATGTTAGAAGGGAACAACACGTACATCTGACCATGGGAGGAACCAATCCTACCACCATGTTATAAAGGCTCAGCACTTACATCTGACCATGGGAGGAACCAATCCTACCACCATGTCCTAAAGGTTCATGGACTCATCACTTCCCCTTGGAAGGAACCTTGATCTGGAGAACACAGAGCTTCTCCTTAAAGTACTCAAACTTCACTTTGACCATTTCTAGTATAGAATCACATCAGGGTTGCTTATGTCTAAGGATAAACTACGATATTTTCCAGGACCGATTACATCCAAGGACAACCTACAAGACCTTTTATGTATGATCCACCTACGAGCTTCACCGAGATTTTATGCTCAAACAACTTGTCTCACCGCCTATGCTAGAACTCCCTCTTTTGAGATATCTCAATCTGGATCACATACTAGAGCTTCACTACTCCTCTCTGCATCATACAAAAAATGCAATTCAGATCAATAAAATCAAATAGTAGTTTTAAAAGGAAACATACTACCTCCCAAATAGCCAAGAAAATGGAAACATATTTTTCCTCGGTTGTACTCAGCACCATGCAAGACTCCTTCCTACTAAAGTAAGAGATCACACCTAATCTCATATTGAAGTAGAAACTCTAAGTGATTTTCCTAGAAATAGCACTATCTTCCCAATACGGATCCACATAACCCTCCAGGTTAATCTTCTGATTCATATCATACTTGATCCCATACTCAACTATACCCTTTAGGTACCTCACTACATGCTTTGTAACCATCAAGTGAACATGTCTCAATGTTTTCACAACAAAGAAAATATCTGGTCTCGTATTCATCGGATACATCAAGGAACAAATCATCTGATGATACATCATAGAATCAAATAACTCTGATGAAGCATCACTCAATAACTTTAGGTTCGATGCCATAGGTGTGGTCATGGTCTTGCAGTCCATCATCCTGGACCTCTTTAGGATCTCTACTACATACTTCCCTTGTCCCAAGGATATTCCATCTGCATTCTGCCACACCTCCATACATAAAAAGTAGTGCATCATATCCAATTCCTCCATCTTGAACTCGGCAGCAAGTCTCCTTCTTGCAACTTTAATGAGTTCCTCTTTTCTGTAGAACAAATCATCGACATATAATAGGAGAATCACTAGTATTCCACCTTTACCCTTGAAGTAAAGGTTGGAATCCACTTTACTCTCAGTAAATCCTAGATTCATCAGTAATCTATCCATCCCGTCATACCATGTCAAACCTTAAGATATTCTATAGTCACTCCCTCTGAAGCAGAGCCTCATTCTCCCTCTGCCTTTTGTACTTCATTGCATTTAAACATGTACTAGAGTGACAAGTAGCTTCCTCTACTACTAATATTATATGTATCCATCTAGGGTCACTGGATACCAAGATTCTCTATCTTGAATCTTTTCAAAAGTTCTTCTTGCACCCATCTATGAGCTTGTCATCCTCTATAGGATTTCATTTTCAACATTGTATCAAAGGTTAAGATATTCATCACTCTAGGTGATATTCAAGCTCCTCATGTTTGTGTTATCCCATGGGTGCCTTCTGAGCTTGTACAAGACCTTCTTTAATTTGCACACATGATTCTACCTATCATGTGTCTCAATTCCCCATGGCTGCAAATGTCTCTTTGTAGTCTATTCCTTATTTCAGTGAGAAGCCTCGTGCTATGAATATTGCCTTGTATGGCATTATGTTGACATCTACTGCATGCTGGATCTTGTGGATACATATGGAATATGCTACGGAATTCCCTTCAAGTCTCAATACCACATCCTAGACATCATCCTTCTTGAACTGGTGCACTTCTTCCCTTTCTTCTTGACTACTTCTTCATAGCAAGAAGGTTCTGCATCAATTATGTTGTTCAACAGTGTCACATAACTACACTGCATCTGAGACCTGTTATTTCTTTGAAAGTATCGTCATATTATTCTTCATATTAGATTATTTCATGAACTATCGTCACTTGTTCTTCGAAACAAGTCTCATCCTTCTTTGCTTGTAGGTGATTATACGTGATCTTTCCTACAAGCCAGATGCACCGGTTGTATGGTTAGAAAAATTGCACAAGGCATATTCATAATGATAAATTCTTATGCATAAAGATATAACCATGCAACTATTTTATCCAATACAACATTCATCCATATCTCACAGAAACTTTCTAGATTCCTTGCATCTCTACCATGACATCATTGAGATTATGCACTAATCCAATATGTCAGCAAAGAGGTTTCATTCTAGATAAGTAGAAATGGAGAGTTGTATAGCACCATAGGCTACTTACCCATCACATGCATAATAGTAGTATACTGTCATTAATGCAAACATTCTATCATGCATAACACATCAACTGAATATAAACAAATGCATTAAAATAATATAATCGATTGACAATTGAATACTTATCTTTATTCATTTCGTGGGTAGACTCCTTCTTGATCCTTCAGCTTCATCATCTTCTTCATTTATGATAGCATCATTTCTTATCCATGTGCTAGGATGGATTAAAGGTTCTTCAAGAGTTGAGTCCTTTATATTCCTCATCGCTTAAGGGATCTTCTTTGGATTGTGAGAGCTTAATCTTCAGTTGCTCCCATATTCTCTTTCTCTTATTATGAGCCGAGCTTCTTCTTGTGTGCACTCTTCCTAGAGTCTGCTAAAAGTAATCACTTTCTCCTGGAACACATTCCTTGAATGAATGAATCCCATGATCCTGGGAGTCCATTCAAGGTGGTTATCACAATTTCTATATTCTTTATTTCTTCATGCACGGCTTCAAGTTGTTCATTGATTTGAGAGACCCTTGTAAAGTATGACTGTAGGATCTCTTCATTTTGGATCTTTAAATTCTTCAATCGGTTTCTCAAAGTCATCTTCCAATTTATGTCCTTCCCGTCAAATATCTTGGTTAAAGAATCAAACAACTCTTTAGGTGTCTTTATGGAATACACATGTGGTATAAGGTGATCCTATTAGCCTTGACCAAGTTCTTCTTTTGTAAGGCTTTAGCCTCATCTCCCTCTAAAACTGGAACCTCTCCACTTATGTAGGTGTCCAATTCATTTCCTTCAAGAACCAATGAGATCCTATACTTCCATGCTTGGAAGTTGTCAGCTTCAGCAATATTTTCATCAAGCTGGTGTGATTAGTCATTTTGAAATGAGAACCTCAAATGTAAATAGCAAAAGATTAGATATTACCAATTTGAGGTGTTCATCCTAGTTCTGGAGCTGGATGATCTAGGGTTTGTCAGAGAAACCATAATTTTCAAAACTTGGAATATTTCAGTTTTGATTGAATAGAAACATGTGCATTTTCAAGGAGATTTATCCAATGTACTCCTTTGCTGAAAACAATGGAGGGAAGCTCCTGGAACAGGAAGCCCTAGTTTTCCAATTTCCTCTACAGAAATGCCTGATATTGTTTCTATGGTATCTCTGAAATTTATGCTCCTCTGTTTCTAAAACTTCACACCAAGGTATCCTTTCTTGTCCTATTTTCAATACCACATGTTTTAGAATAATTTTTTTCACCAATTGGGACTTTTGAGAGTTTTCCCAAGGTGACTTATTTCAAGACTGTTCAGCATAGTGAACTTGTACAAACTGCCACATTTCCCTATTTCATTGTCAGGATCAAAACCTTTTACCACAAAAATCACATTCAGTGACCTATCTAGAACATCTTGTGAATTTTCATTTGAACCTTCGTAGCCCAAGATATAGAAATTCTCCCTAGGTGTCCTGTTTAGGGATGAATCCTGGAAGGGGCTGGAACCCTGATTTGGAGGAACCATATATCCCAAAATATAGTGAATCTAAGGATAAAATTTGTACATAGGGTACATAAGAAGTTTATCATCGGCCTGTGAAAATTTCATCCCCTTAGAATTATTCAATCTCGATATATAGAGAATGTACCAAAACTACCAGTTTTAGTATTTTAGGGTTTTTTAGGCCTGGGGTAAAATTAGGGTTTGACTTTCCCAAAGTTTCACTCAACCAAAAATTTTGACCTTGGTATATAAACATATATTTTGATGAGGATAGAAATCCTATCAAAGGCTCACTCAAAAAATCCTCTTTTGTAAAAATCCCTAATTTCCTGTAACAAAAACTGAAAATGCCCGAAATCAAATTATGATTCGACAAAAATATGCGTCCTTCAATGGAGAGTTAATCTAACCTCCTTTTGTAGATGAATTGTGGAGAGAGACCCAAAAATTAAGAATCCCTAGATTCTGCAGCTGCACAATGTCTTCTTCTTAGGTTAGCTCTAATACCATGTTAGATTTTTATCATTTAAGCAATATGATCTTAGGATCTTATCTGAGAGAATAACATGCACAACAATCAATCGCAAGAGCCAATAGACACAAAGATTTATCCTTGGGGAAACCATAAAGGAAAAAACCCGCAACATCCTCAGAGATAGAATGAGCACGAATGGCAGCAGTAAAACCCAATGACAGAAAATATGATCTCCAACAACTGTTCTCTCTCTCACTTGTGTGAGAACTTCCTCTCTCACTCATGCGCCCCAGTTGAGTGAATATGTATCTCAAATAGAGAGGCTCGTTCTCTATTTATATTCTTTTGTTCACTTAATATTTGAATTATTTATGTAGCCTCAAGTAATCCTAACTCAGTTATGTAGGCTCGAGTAACCACAACTAGGGTACTAATGACCTGACTTACAACGGAGGGGACTTTATTATGAATTTTAGTAATTCTCCTGATAGGAACATCAGGGTACAAGGAAATACTAGTGATTCTCTCGATAGGAGCATCCGGGATCAATGAAATACAATATATACAAGTGAATACATTCTGAAGTTACAAATACATCAAAAAAAAAATTGTTGATGTATTTGTAACTTCGGAATGTATTCTTCTATGTATCTTATATATTGTAACCCGATGTTTATTCCGGGATGTTTCTATTATGTATTTGAGTCATGTTGTCATGCCTCGATGTTCCGATCGGGAGGATTAATAATGTAAACAAGTCTTGTCAAGTCATTGTTAAAGTCCCCACAATTTCGGGGCACTAGAGTTATTATACACTCTTAGAGATGTAGGCTCTAGTAAGTAACTGGTAAGTTAGCCCGACATGATTGAGTGCACTTCAAGTGAATGGAAGAATATAAATAGAGAGTGAGAGTCTCTCTATTTATCACTTGTACTACACATCACTCACTCACTCAAGTGTGGCACATTAGTGAGGAAGGAAATACACTGGGACCAGAAAAGAAGAAGACTACTGCTGTCAGGAGTGCATCTTACTGTTTTGGGGTCTTACATCTTGTGGTGATTCTATATTTGAGGAAGTTGTGGGGTTTTCTCCATTTATGGCTTCCTCGATCAAAAAAATTGTGTTCATTGTCTCTTGTGTTTGATTACTGGACTTGTTATTCTCTCAGTAAAGATCCTAACATAATGCTAGCTTAATGTTGAAAAACTAACATAAAATCAGAGCTAACCTGAGAAGAAGACACCGTGCAGCTGCGGGAACTAGGGCTTCCTAGTTTATGGACCTTCCTCCATAGATTTTCAGCAAAAGTAAGTGCAACAACTCTCCTCCTTAGGGCGCATCTTTCTATCAAAACAGAATCCAATTCTGAGGTTTTTCAGTTTTGGACCTGTCACTGGGGTCAGAAATTAGGGCCTTTTACAGAAGAGGAAATTTTCAGTGAGCCTATGCCTGGATTGATCTCCTCCCAAAAATCGATGTTAGGGACAAATTTTAAGGCATTTGGGTGGACAGAACTCTGGAAAAGAAAAACCCTAGTTTGCTCCTGAACCAGCTCTGCAGGATTTCAGCTCAAGTTTCGGATCTGACATCTTGAACCTGGTAAGATCTAAAATCTTTTGTATTTCCATTTGAGGTTCTCATTTAAGATGTCTCATCATACAAATCTTGATGAAAATCTTGAGGGAGCTGATAACTTCCGATCCTGGAAGTATAGGATCTCCCTAGTCTTGGAAGAGAATGAATTAGACCCCTACATTCATGAGGAGGTTCCAGTTCCAGAGGGAGATGAGGCAAAGGCCTTACATAAGAAGAAGATGGTTATGGAAAAGAGGATCATTGCTGATTCTATTAAGGATCACCTCATCCCACAGGTGTCCTCTCTCAAGACACATAAAGCAATGTTTGATGCCCTAACCAAATTGTTTGAAGGAAAGAACATCAATCGGAAGATGACCCTGAGGAACCATCTGAAGAATGTGAAGATTCAGAATGCAGAAACTATCCAGTCTTACTTCACAAGGTTTTCTCAAATCAAAGAACAATTAGAAGCTGTTGATGAAGAAGTGGAAAATGCATAGATTGTCATGACTACTTTGAATGGCCTCCCTAGGTCATGGGATGCTTTCATTCAAGGAATCTATGCTAGAAAGAAGTTAGTCAAATTCAGCAGACTATGGGAAGAATGCTCTCAAGAAGAAGCTTAGATAGTAGCTCGAGAAGAGAAGATGGGAAGTGAAGACCAATATCTTACAGTACGCTCCAAGTCTCACTCCAAGTCAAGCAAAAGGAGACCTCATGGCTCTAAAGGTAAGCGTTCTCACAAATATAATACTAGAAGAGATATGTCTAGGGTCATATGCTATGCTTGTGATGAAGCAGGACACTTTGCAAAAGATTGTCCTAACAAACAGAAGATAGTAAAGAAGAGCAAAAAAAGAAGACATCATGCTCATGCTACAGAGGATGATGAACCATCCAGAAAGAGATCCAGATATGAAAGTGAAGATTCTTCAATTGAGGATGAGTATGTTCTGATATCAGCTCTCACAGGTAACATTACTCATGGAAGTGATGATTGGCTCATAGACAGTGGGGCTTCCAAACATATGACGGGATTCAAGGAATCTTTTATAATACTGTCAGAACATGAATCACCTCACAAGGTGAAACTAGGAGATGACTACCAATATCCAATAAAAGGTAGTGGGGAATCTTCATACAAGCTAGACTCTGGTAAGTCTCTAACAATGAAAGAAGTATTGTTTGTGCCAGGACTAAAGAAGAACCTTCTATCCATTTCAGCATTGGATGCAAAAGGAATTCGGGTGGAATTCATAGATGGTCAAGTCATCATGTGGCCAAAAGGAAAGACTATCGATGATGCGGTAGTGATTGGAAAACAAGAAGGAGACTTGTACAAATTGAAGGGCCATCCAGAACAAGCCTTGATCCATGACACACTAGAGCCAAATGAGCTTTGGCATAGAAGGCTTGCACATGTGCATTACAGATCACTACCTATTGCAAGTAAAGATGTTGAAGGTCTTCCAGAAATTCAAGCTAAACATGATGGAGTCTGCAAAGGATGTGCGAAAGGAAAGAATACAAAGAAGCCATTTCCAAGCAGCGAAAGCAAAGCCAAAAGAATTCTAGAAATCATCCACTCTGATGTATGTGGTCCTATGTCACCAAACTCACTTAGCGAGTATGCATACTATGTTTCTTTTATTGATGATTTTTCTAGAAAGACATGGATTTACTTTATGAAGAACAAAGATGAAGTATTCAGCAAGTTCAAGCAATTCAAAGCCTTGATTGAAAACCATACTAAAAAGAAGATAAAGACCATTTGATTAGGTAATGGTGGAGAATTCACTTCAAATGAATTCAAGGAGCTATGCAAAGAATCAGGGATTAAGAGGGAGTTGTCCACTCCCTATAATCCACAACAGAATGGGATTGCAGAACGAAAGAATAGAACTATCATGAAAGATGCAAGAGCAATGCTTCATGATCAAGATCTACCTATGCATCTTTGGGCTGAAGCCACTAGAACAGCGGTGTATGTACAGAACCGTACTCCACATAGAGTACTTGAGAACAAGACTCCTGAAGAAGTCTTCTCCGGCAAGAAACTAGAATTCAGCCATCTCAGAATATTTGGTTGTCCCGTGTACATACACATTCCAAAAGAGAAGAGAACAAAATTAGATCCTTCAGGAAGGAAGGGTATATTTGTGGGATACTCTGAAAGCTTGAAGTCTTATAGAATCTACTTCCCAGGATACAAGAATATTGACATCAGCATGTATGTGACATTTGATGAAGGCACAACTTACAGCAAATCCAGAAAGAGACCTGCTGAAGAAACTGAAGAAGCAGAAGCAAAAGTACCCAGAATTCATGATACAATCATGGACAAAGAAGCTCAAGAAGAAGATCGAGAGTTCGAGGAACCACAAATTCCTGTAGATCCACCTCTGGAGAAGATTCCTCATAAGAAGAAACCTACTTGGGTACGTGGACTTATCCAAGGTGCGGAAATATATGGGGCTCCAGAAGAGAATCACGGAGAAAGAAAGAGAACCAGATCAAATTCCGGGTATGTAGTTTTACTATGTGATTTCATTGATAAAGAACGTTCCAGTTATGAAGAAGTGGTAGAACAAAAAGAATGGAAGAATTCTATGATCGAAGAATATCAATCGATCATGAAGAATGATGTTTGGGATGTTGTCCCAAGACCAAAAGGGAAGTAAGTTGTCACTTCCAAATAGATCTGCAAGATCAAGCATGCTGCAGACGGTAGCATTGAAAAGTATACGGCAAGATTTGTAGCCCGAGGATTCTCTCAGAAAGAGGGAGTAGACTATGAAGAGACCTTTGCACCTATAGCTAGATACACTTCTATCAGATCAGTACTTTCTCTGGCTGTAGTGATGAAATGGAAGATACACCAGATGAATGTCAAGATTGCCTTCTTGAATGGTGTAGTAGAAGAGGAAGTGTATGTATAATAGCCACATGGATTTGAGACATATGACAGAGAGTCTCATGTATGCAGATTGAAGAAAGCCATGTATGGTTTGAAACAGGAACCCAGGACCTGGTACGGCAGGATTGATAGCTTTCTATCCAGTTTGGGCTTTACCAAGAGTAAAGCAGATTCCAACCTTTACTACAAGGTTGAAGATGGCAACCCAGTGATTCTCCTACTGTATGTAGATGATCTATTTGTGACAGGTACAGATGGGTTGATTGCTGATACGAAGAGAAAGATTGCTGCTGAGTACGAGATGAAGGACTTGGGAATGATGCATTACTTTCTAGGAATCAAAGTGTGGTAGAGTACAGATGGAATATTCCTTGGACAAGGGAAGTATGCAGTAGAGATCCTGAAGAGGTTTGGGATGATGGACTGCAAGGCTATGGCCACACCTATGGCATCGAACCTGAAGCTACTGAGTGATGCTTCATCAGAGTCGGTTGATGGTACGATGTATCGTCAAATGATTGGGTCATTGATGTACCTAACGAACACGAGAGCAGACATTTGCTTTGCTGTGAACACCTTGATCCAGTACCTAACAGATATAAGAAGTGTTCACTTGATTGCTCCAAAGCATATTCTGAGGTACATGAAGGGTACAAATGATTATGGGCTCAAGTACGATGCGAATCAAAAGATTAACCTAGAGGGTTATGTTGATTCAGATTGGGCAGGTAGTGCCATCGACAGGAAGAGTACTTCAGGATGTTGCTTCAGTATGGGATCAGGTGTGATCTCTTGGTTTAGCAGGAAGCAATCCTATGTGGCACTGAGTACAGCTGAAGCAAAGTATGTCGCAGCTTGTTCAGCTAGTTGTGAGGTAGTATGGCTGTGGAAGCTACTGTCTGATATATTTGATCTCCAGTTGGATGCTACTTGTATACATTGTGACAACCAGAGTTGCGTGAAGTTGTCAGAGAATCTAGTGTTCCATGACAAGTCGAAGCATATCGAGATCAAGTATCACTATATCAGGGATATGGTGCAAAGAGGAGCAATGAAGCTCCAGTATGTTGCGATGGAGGAACAGATAGCTGATGTACTGATGAAGCCATTGGCTAGGATGAAGTTCGAGTACTTCAGGGAGAAGCTTGGTGTTCTCTAGATCGAGGTTCCCTCCAAGAGAAAGTGATGAGACCCATAGCCATTCTGACATGGTGAGAGGATTGGTTCCTTCCATGGTCAGATGTAAGGGCTGAGCCATTCTTTCATGGTGAGAGGATTTGGTTCCTTCCATGTCAGATATAAGTGCTGACTACCATTCTGGGAATGGAGGCACCTGGTCAGTTACTAGGAACACTCAGTCAAGGACTGAGAGAGACATTCTGATGAGCAGGTCAGATGTAAGGGCTAAACCATTCTGTCATGGATAAAGGATTAGGTTCCTCCCATGTCAGATGTGAGTGTTGGCCATTCTGTCAAGTAGGACAGATGTAAGGGAAACTGCCACTTTCTGGGAGAGTGGAGGCACCTGGTCCGTTACCAGGTAGCTCATTCAGGGACTGGGGACCATTCTGATGAGGGTGTAGGATTCAGTTCCTACCAGGTCAGATGTGAGTGCAAAAATATTTCATCATTGTGGCAGATGTGGTTCCAGCCTGGATGGATGTGCCCTTCTGACAAGTAGGTCAGATATAAGTGCAGAGCCATTTCACAGATGGTAGTTGATGGGCCTACCATGCTGGTGAATGTGAGTGCTGGGCCTTTCTGATTTGATTGTAGTTTACTACATGATAATATGTGAGTGTTGGGCGTGCCTTTCTAACGAGAAGTTCAGATGTAAGTGCTGGGCGAAGACCTACCTGGTGGCTAGGCCTACAACCAGCATGAAAAAGGGTTGTCTCTATAGAAATTCCTATGACGACATAGTACACAAATGATGATGACTAGAGATGATCCAGATCAAGCTATGATCCAGATCCAGTTATGATGACTCCAAGAGATCTAGATCAAGTGATGTCTAGATCCAGCAGTGATGATCTAGATCGAGAGATGATCCAGATCCATATCCAAATTGAGTGATGATCCAGATCCAGTCCAGTGATGATGATCCAGATTGAGTGATGATCTAGATCCAGTCCAGTGATGATGATCCAGATCCAGTCCAGTGATGATGATCCAGATCGAGTGATGATCCAGATCCAGTGATGATGTTCTATGATGATCCAGATCGAGAGATGATCCAAATCTGATAATGAAGATGACTTGAAGATGAAGATGACTTGAATATGGAGATGAATTGAAGACGAATATGATCTAGTTGATCCAGAGAAGAAGACCAGTGCTGAAAATTGTGTCGAAAGAATACCTTCCTAGTTAAGAGGGAGTGTTGATGTATTTGTAACTTCGGAATGTATTCTTCTATGTATCTTATATATTGTAACCCGATGTTTATTCCAGAATGTTTCTATTATGTATTTGAGTCATGTTGTCATGCCCCGATGTTCCGATCGGGAGGATTAATAATGTAAACAAGTCTTGTCAAGTCATTGTTAAAGTCCCCACAATTTCGGGGCACTAGAGTTATTATACACTCTTAGAGACGTAGGCTCTAGTAATTAATTGGTAAGTTAGTCCAACATGATTGAGTGCACTTCAAGTGAATGGAAGAATATAAATAGAGAGTGAGAGTCTCTCTATTTATCACTTGTACTACACATCACTCACTCACTCAAGTGTGGCACATTAGTGAGGAAGGAAATACACTGGGACTAGACAAGAAGAAGAATACTGCTGTCAGGAGTGCATCTTACTGTTTTGGGGTCTTACATCTTGTGGTAATTCTATCTTTGAGGAAGTTGTGGGGTTTTCTCCATTTATGGTTTCCCCGATCAAAAACAATGTGTTCATTATCTCTTGTGTTTGATTGTTGTACTTGTTATTCTCTCAGTAAAGATCCTAACATAATTCTAGCTTAATGTTGAAAAACTAACACAAATAATAGAAAAAATATAAGGATAAACCTCTTAAATCACCTCATTTTATTGTTGCACATTGTAATATTAGTATAGATGAATTTTTATTCAATGCTTCATTTGCGTTGTGGAGAGATAATTGGTTGCTTGACATGGGTGCAATATGCCACATGGAATTTAGAAGAGGATTTTTTGTATATTTGAATGGCAATGTAGATGGTAGTGTACTATGCAAATAAGTGTTGTTGGAAGCAACAGATCCCATTTTAAGATATTAAAATGGGAGCCCAATTTTTACATTAAGTGGGCTTTCAAAGCCATGATTTTGTTATGGGGGTTTTCATCATCCTCACTGTAAGTACCTTGTTTTGGTTTTAATAAAATCTCCTTCAAAAACCTTGTTTTTTTTGTTTTGTTGTTTGTGGAAACACACTTTTCTTTAATATGTTTTGTGTTTCCGCAACACACATTCCGCAACCGCAATGAGGATTGTGGAAGTCCTTTTTTGGGTTTTTTTTGGAAATCATTTTTTCGCATTTTGAAATGCGTAATTGCAGATAGCAGAATATTGGAATTTTATTGGTTTGATAGAAATGTGTCTTTCTGCAAGCCGCAAGCCGCAATGGATATTGCGTATGATGGAAAAAAATTGTGAATAAATTATTATCTTTTGGTTCCAGCTTTCGCATCTCACAATTTGGATTGCAAAAAGAAGAAAATTATTTTCATATTCAATTTTCTATTTTCTCTTTTGCATTTCAACAAGATGCAAGGAGGATTGTTAAAAGTGGAAACTCGATAATAATAAAATTTACAACCTTAACGTCCCGCAACCAAAAAATATTTTGTGGATTGCGAAAGTTAAAAATTATTTTTTCCTGGGTACAAATCTTATCCCGCATCCCGCAACTTGCAATGCGGATTGCAGAAATCATAAGATCAAAAGTTTTGATTGAATTCGTCTCTGCATTTTGGTTTCCCACTTCAATCTCAATCATTTATTTTCTCAAAATATATGGCCCAGATCTATTTTTTCGTTGATCCATGGCTTACTTAAACCATTTTAATTTATGAATTCATTACCATTTTCACTAATGATGTTTCACTATGCTTGAGGTTTTTACTACAATTTTCTCGTTGATCTTACCAGTCCTATGATTTTTAAACTATCTACCGATATGTTTTCTAATCTTAGCGGCTAAAATTTGTTACTTTTACCATGGTAAAATTTAATTATGGTTTCCAAATTTGTATCATATTTTACCTCAAAGTACACCAATATGTCTAGAAACACCAAGTCTAAGACCACTCTGAATGAGAAAAACAACAAGGACCTAAATGTTGGCACCTTTACTAACACCAATGGATGAGTGTCTAAAACCCTCCACCTGGACGGTTCCATAATTTACGTTATATTTGACAATGATGAATTCCCTTCTATCACACATGACCAACAAACATATGTTAAAATTATCAATTCAGACCTCCATTGCATTTCAACAAGACCTCCTTTCGTTTCGTACACGGAATCATTCAAGTGGGAACTTGACCATGAAATCCCTAAGGAATACTATTTCAACAACCGCACTGGAACCCCAATAGCCTCTTTCCACCCAGATGTCTTCACAAGAGAATGTGATCTTAAACATCCTCAACAACTCCTCATTGTCCAATTTCTCGATGCGTCCATGACCTAGTTTGACTTCAAGTAAGTAACAAAATCTTGGATGGACAACCCTACAGAGTTTGTCCCTAAAGAAGACAAGGCCTATCCCATTTCCTTGTTTAGGGATCCTTTTTCACTAGTAACGACAATGCTTTGCTAGTTATATGGACTACCCAACTACTCCTATAGCCCATCATATATTGATTATAGGTGAATCCTTCAATTGGGCACAAATCCTATCGATGGTGATGAAGGAAGCAATTGAGAAGTACCAGAAGAATTCTACATCCAGAAATCCAAGATTCTTTTTATTAGTTTATGTCATGGATGTTTTCTGTGCAACTTCTTCATTCCCGACCATGGGATGGAATTGGACCAGGAATTATCCCATGGTACACAATTATTGTTCAGATATGTGGGAGGACACCTTTGTTCCTTAGATTTATGAAATCTATGACCACTTCATAGGGTCAATGTACCAAATGATTTTCATAGGGGATTCCCCCACTTTCTCAAAGAAGGAAAACAATTTATTTCTCTAATGTGTGATTGGTATGTAGGAGGACACTTTTCCTACATTCATATTTGGGGTAGCAATACAATTCATCTACTGCCAATCATAGTCCCAGATAGAATGGTCTTACAAGATATTTCATTTTAGAATGTATTTGATGGGGTCTTCCCGCAAGGGTAGCAACTAAAAGGAAGTGGTGGCCCAAGTTTCCACTGAACCTAGGATTCTTGGCTTTGAAAATTTCCACCCATGCTGCTATCTTAGGAAAATCCATAGCGGAAACTGACCTAGGGGAGGTGCTGAAGAGAATACATGACACAATGGCATTATTAGAAAAACATTTTGTGCAAGAGCACACAAAAATTTCATATTCCCGTTAGAAACTCCTTGATGATTCTATATACAGAGGTGCCATTGATTTATTAGAGGCAATGAGTAGGATTTCGAATGCTATGGAGAAGACTCACATGTTCCAATACCAAAAGGAGTTGAAAACTAATCCCCTACATTTTAGAAAGCTCTAGTTAATAGTGGGAGAGAATTTACAGGAACAAAATATAGAAAAGAAGGCTAAATATGAATTAGCTAGCTCTTCTGCTGCGCCTAGTGTGAATTTGAAGGATACAGGTAAGGTTGTCCTTGAAGGTGCAAAGAGAACACAACCTTCTTCCACACTAGAAGTCCTGCACAGAGTGACATATTTCAAGAAGAGCTAGGAAAAACTTAGCTCAAAGGTGTAGGAACAAGCAGCAATGGATCAACCACCAGCAAAGAAGAAAAAGGTTCCAGAGAATTTTCCATAAGTACATTTATAGGTAGAAATCCTTGATCCTCCTCCACAAGTGATTCAAAGGGTAGAGCATTCAAAACAACAAATTATACAAGTTCAACCAATTCAACAGGTGGAACCACTGGAGCCAATCAATGTTGAGGTACAGAAGATCCACAGTGATCTAGAGGAGGAAAAATCCCCTTCCACCTATTTTTGTCATGTTAATGTTCTCACTACCTTAACCTCATCTACTACAACCACCTAGTTATCTAGGAGTATTTTTTATTCTTTGTTTCCACAACATTCTTTTTCTGAAATTAAATTTCCCCATATTCTTTCTGCTACCAATGGAACTCCCTTGGTATCACAAAATACTCCTATTTCTATTCCTATTTCCACTTCACCTATTATTTTGACCTCATTAGGAACACACACCGGTTCCTCATCCTCACATTCTTTTCTTTCACAACCTGATAGTTCTTCCATCCCCATAAATTCTCCCCTTGAATCTATTACATATGTCCCCACTTCCATTCCTCCATCACTTACAATCATTATTCCCACATATTTCACCATTATTCCATCCCTCAGCATGGAGGTCCCCATTCCTAAAACTTCCCATCTTGAACCCTTAGTTACTATTCATGAAGGAACCATCTCAACAACAAATGAGATGGCTGATTTTGGCGAGGATGTAGTGGTCTCTCTGGGACAATATTTTTGGAGAAGAAAAGAGAATTTTTTGTTGAAAAATGGATCTAAAAGCACACGTTAAGGAACCTTCAAGCATGGTTTAGTGCCAAATCATATCATTTGAAAACGGGAATCCTCTGATACTAAACAAGAATCCCTGGACACAGTAGCCTCCATGGGAGATTTTGCTGGAGATAATTTTGATTCAGTGTCTCAACTAAATAAAGAGTTGGAAGAAAAGGAACAAGAACTCCAAAGTTCCAAACAAGACCAAGCACAGAATGAGGTACAACATAAATAGGAAATCCAACACCTAAATAATGAATATGAGGAGAAGCTAAGGAAAATTCAAGGATGAAATGATTACCTCAAGCAACAACTTGAGAAGGAAGATAACCTGAATAAGCAACAAGATGATCAAATTTCTATCTTTGAGAAACAACTCAAAGATATCCAACTTGCATCCACCACCTCTTCTTTCTCCAAATTCACAGGAGAATAATCTAAACAACTAGCCTACAAAATCCATGATGATTATTATTAGGGGATGATTAATCTGTTTAAAGGTTTCAATGAGATGCGAGAATTATGTATTTCATTTGAGCACCAATTGGACGTTCTCCATGACCATAATAGAAGGAGAAAGGAAAAAAATAGAGCTTACAACAACATCATAGAATGGAAAAAGTATATCAAAGACAAAGCAGACAATCTGCCAATCTTAGATAAGCTCAAGATCAAGAAAATTGAGGTGTCAATTGAGACATGGGAGAATGTATGCGACCTTATGGAGTCCATCATTAAAGATGGAAATGTGACTTGTAATAGGAGGTGGTTTTATTTAGAGACTTTGCTCGGTTATATGTACATACTGCTATTATATCCTATTGATGAGGCTATTCCTCCAAAATTGAAATTGGAGCAAATTGAGAGTGACTTTGCTAAAGTCAAGGAGCGAATATTGGAGATCACTCAACATAGCAAGAATGAAATTAAGTAGTGGATTAAGACACATATCGCTTCATTGATGAGAATTGATATGTTCCTCAAAGAATTGGATAAGATCAAGAAAAAAGAGATTTATTCCCTAATTTGTAAAGAAGAATTGCATTTGGAGCATGCTCAATTTAGGGACATCCAAGATTTGATAGATGCATTTTCCAAGTGGCTTTTTCCCCTTGGCAAATCATGAAACTAAATATTTTGTAATCCCACATATTGGGAAGATTATTTTCTTTGTACATTTTTCTAATATTATTTAAAGGGAATGGTACATCCCAAGAAAGGGACTAGTAGGATTGAGCCTAGGAGAACCACAGGAGAAGGGACTGCCATAGACATATCAGTAAATCTTTGTACTTTTCGAAATGTTACATTTTTTTGCAATTTAATAAAATTTCATTGTTACTTATGTTATGTTCTATGGTGATTTCTTAAATTTATTTCATGAATTTCATTCATTCTTGTATATCTCTCTGACATAATGATCATAGATTTCTCATGTATTGAATGAGTTGATTTATGTATTGATGTTTCATCACATTCTTAACATGTTAAATGTGTATTGAATAAATGTGTTAACATAATTCGCATAACCTTTTTCTACAACTGATGAATAGTTATTAATCCCTAATACTATTTTTTTAATTGTTATTACCTGATAGGATAGTTTTGCACACATAATACTTTGAATAAAGCATTGCAATTGTTATTGTTTAGTTTTATTTAAAGTCGATAAAAGGAAGTAAAACTTGATATATATTTTTACAAGTTGAGTAATTGTTTCTCCATTATCAACCATGTACCATAACAGTTCTGCGTAAATATATTTCACAACCATTGTCTTAGTTTCCTCAGATAGTTTAGTCTAGTGTCCAGTTACTTCAAACCTTTTCCCAAATCTTCCTTATAGGTAGAACATATATACTTGATATGAAAACCCTTGTGCCAGTGGAAGCCTTGTATCCATAGGATTTAGAGATCCCAAACAACTCAGGGATAAAATCTTCTCTGCGTGGGATTGATTCGAAGACTTTATGGTTGGAATTTATCCTTTTGTTGATTTCCTATAGAGTATCCAACAACCTACAAGCCTAGGATGTCAACAATAAGTCTAGCCTCAAACCTAGAGGAATTAGAACCATCATGCTTAAATTGAAAATATTTAGTTATTTTTATGTTGCAAAGTGTTCTCTATCTTCCATAGTTACAAAAGAGGGTGGTGTTTCTTGTGCACGTTTGACAAGGCCATTCCATCCACATATTTGATGGGAAATTTGCGATAAGGAGATCATATTACTACCAAGTCATCATCTATGGATCAGAAGATAAGGGATTGTTGAAGCTGAAAGGGACATTTATAAGAGCTCATAATTTTGCATACCATTCCCAGCATGAAGAATTTACTTTGTTATTTAGTCTCTTGTGGAATTCTAGATATGGACATATAAATTATGATAGTATAATAATGTTGAATAATAATGGTGTTCTGAGTTTTTCCACCATTCAAAAGAAATTGAAGAAATGTAGTGCTTGTATCCCTGGGAAACATATTAACTTATCTTTCCAGGATTCAAATTCTAAAGCATGTAGAAAACTGGAGTTGATACAAAGTCTAATTTGACTGGACCCATGCATGATGATTATACTAATGGTAATAAATATATAATTAATTTTATTGAATATTAGACTAGGATGTGTTGGTTTATTTATTGAAGCATAATTATGAGGCATTTAAAACATTTAAAAAATTTCATATGTAGATTGAAAATTAATCACAATCTCATATTGCCACTAACTGTGGTGATAATGGAAAACAATATACTTTTAATGACTTTAAAAACTATATTTGTATACATGGGATTATACATGAAACCACTATTCCATATAATCCTCATAAGAATGATGTAAGAAAAAGAATGAACATGATACTCTTGAATATAATAAGCTTCATGCTATTTTCATGAATGTGAAATTGGAATTTTGGGTGTTGTAGTTATGTGTGTAGTGTATTTTAGAAACATAAGTCCATCTCATTCTCTTGCCAATGAGACTCCATTTCAAATGTTATGTCGATAGTCCTTCGCTGAGGCATCTCAGGGTCTTTGGTTCAACATGTTATACCTTAATTCCTAAGGAATAGAGAAAAAACATGGTGCAAGGAGTCGAAAGTGCATATTGTTGGGGTATTGAAATGCCACCCAAATGTTAATGGTAATATTTAATCAATGCAAATAAAGATCATTCCCCTAGTATGCATGGAGAAGATATAGAACAAAAATCCACAACAATGCATTGAACTGCTTGAATGCTAAGATTTCCTTACCTCAGTGTTCAAGTTTGTCCTTTCCTTACGGATTATTTACAATTGAATGTACTTGCAAATAGCATGAATAACAAGAGAAAATGATGAAAGCAACAAGATAACCCAAAGATCTATATTAATAGTCAGGGAGAAAAGTAATGAGCAATTGATATTGACACAAATTGTTCATGGAAAAGGAGAGCATGTTTGTATAAATAACATAAGAATAAGTAGCTACAAATGAAGCCTTGGCGTTGAAGCCTCGTTCTCACAATTTCTTTGACATCACTCTTACACAAAATGTACAAGATTTGCAAGCCTCACTCACAATGAAACTCTATTGCCTCCTATACCAGCTATGATTTCAACAACATGAAGATTCTCTCTTGGTATTCTTCCCTCCTTTACCCATGAGGGGAAGCTTGTATAAATAGGACAAAGGAATCCTGAACAGTTTGATATATTTTGGGAGGAAGGTAGGGAGTGATCCATAGAGGCTACGGGAATGAGTGTCACCTATTTGAAGAAGTTGTGATAAGCCTCCACAAGGACTTTCCTCTAGAAGGTTCTCAAAATATTATTTATTTTCCTTTTTGGCAATACTAACTCTCTCTACATATGGGAAATATGATCTGGTGCACCTTTTCAAAAGGTTTCATTGACATACTATGTCAATGGGAAAGAGGCGTTAGTAAGTTTTTACACCCTATGTTAGGAGACAATGTGCATCAAGCATCCTAGAACTGGGAAAAAATATCTTTGAAATATGTCTTGGCCATGTCACTTCAAGGGATTGAGCTTGGGGACCAATTTAAGTTGTAACAGAATGCCCCCCCAAAGTATGAATCTAGAAGGAAATGATAGGTGAAATGATTTTCTCGATGTAATCTTGAATCATAGACAAAAGAGTGACAAGCGATGACTTGAGATAATATTAGTTACAAAATATCTGACTCAAATCATGGCTGTTGACCAATACACTCCAAATCCATGTAGAATGGCCATTTCATGGCTACCAAAAATACATTGTAGATACTTAATTGACAAGAATTAAATCAGGACATAGCTATGGAATATACATTGTACATCTATGTGATCTTGACCAAAACTTAAGTACACCCACCAAACATTCAATGTGGATCCATGCAATAAATCAAGAAATACTCCATTGAAACCTAAAGGTATGCACATATTCAAGTGGATACCTAACTCTTCAGGTTCTTCATTCCAAATGTAAATATTACGATTTTGTCCATGTGAATAGATGTCCTGATGTCAAACATGGCAGAAACCACTTGATTATTGGTCATTGATGTATACCATTAACAAGTGCGAGGGAAATCACCATTGATGTCAATGATCCCAAAGGTACCTTAGTACATTCCTTTGACTGTGAATATATGAGCTTAAGTTGAACAATTGACAAAACCTTTCAATCAGAGGCCAATAATGAAATCCTACTATCGAAAGCGAGGAAACCTACCATTGAGGCATGCAGTATTCAAGGTACTTGATTGGTTTATAATACTAATTCCTAGGTGATTTTCTGGTGTAAAAAATAATAGAATATTTGAAGAAGGGCCATGATTTTTCCCCCATAATCGACACAAAACTTGAAACAAAGGTGTTTTTGAAATGATCATGATATAGGAACAACCATAGGAATGACTCAAACAGGACTGAATCGAAGGAAGGTAAAGTAACTGTAGAGGTATAATGTTGTAAAGGATCCCTTTGAACATTGAATGGAACAACAAGTGACTTGGAAGCATTGAATCAATGAGGTGGAAGCTAGACATAATGGAAATGAAGGACGATGTATTCTTTGAATTGAATCAAAGGAGTTAACTGACTCATGAAAGTGGATCGACTCGATGACAAGATAAATACCCAACTATTTAGATGAAAATGTAGACATATGCCTTGTTCAGAGGTGGAATTCTCTTCCATTAATACAAATGAAATATACTCCCCATTCCTTTAAATATACCATCACTATGGATGAGTACCTATTTTTTTTAACGAGCTCTAAAAGGGTAACAAATGCTCGGTATAGCTCATCGGAGCATGAGTCCATTCTCATACATTTTATGAACCCAGGAAAGGATGGGTTCATTCCCAAAAGGGTCCTTCAATGCTTAATTTTATGAGTCTATATAAGGTAAACTCATTCATCGTTTCATTTTTTAGTTCATGTCCCCATCCCAATGAGACTACTTGTTGACCATTTTTCACCCACCTACTAGCTCCCTAGGTTGTGGAAGAGGCATTAAACCTTGCAATAAGGGAGATATGGAACCCAATAGAACCTTATTTTCTCATTTACACATTAATTTGGGCCATACAAATAATAAATATGGAGAAAATAAAGTGGCATTGCTTGATAAGGACATTTGGAAGTTCATGGATACTTTGGGTGGCTAGATTCTTCCTTACACATGTCATGACTTAACCCTAGATTCAAAATTATGAGTAATGGAATGTTCTTGGAAGGTGAAGAGGTTTAAATTAACATATCATGAGCCCAATTATTTGAATGGGTGAAGAGGAGTAACTCCCCATATAAGAGGAAGAGGCTAGGAAGAAACTAGGTGCCACTTGGAGAGAGATTCCCTATGTTTTATGACAACAATGATGGAATATTCTATGAAACGTTAGACATTATTACAAACATAATTTCAAAACTATTACAATATGAAATTTCAGGGCTAAAAATATCCTCCAATAGGGAGCAATTGGGGTTTGGTGGCAGCAGTTCGGATTTGGAGGAAGATGAAGGCTTGAGGAGAAGGACAAGTGTCATGGAGGTTACTAAACATCAAGGATGAGTTGGAGGAAGCCTATGGGAGTGAATTAGACCTTGGAGGACATTAGGAGGTTTGTAAAAATATTTCATGAGAAATTATAATGTATTTTGATCATTTTATAATTTTCCTTTGGCATTTTGGAAACCACTAGCTTATCCATTGCACAATGAGTGCTCACTTACCCTGCTAGTCAGCCAATTTCAAGAGAGTGAGATTCTCATCCAATTTGGTTGTGGGAGAAACCAACCTGAAATATAATTTTGAAATTAATGGAGATTTTTTTCTGTTTATAGTATTTTTCTATTGTTCATGACCCATCTCTCCTCCCATTTTATCAATCCCTACTTCAATATTTCCATATTTCTCTATGATGGCGCACTTGTGTGAATGGTGGTTGTGCCCCATTGAGTCCAGTTGATTCCCAAGCATGGGTGAATGATTTATGGCTCTGTAACATAACTCATATCCTATATTTAAGTCTAAATAAGCATAAATACATATGAAAATGTCCACATTTGCAATCTTTGTTGTGACTAGTTTCCATGTGTTGATTTCCCATTTCAATGAAGTTATATATATATAATGTATGTTGTGACTTGGATATGATTTTATATGATGTTAGTGAGATATTACTATGTTTTTAATGCTCTATATTCATCATTCTCTATTCTGAACCATTATGTACACATTTTGTGAGTCAAAGTTGAGCTTTTGCATGTCATTTCCCTTAAGCAAATATCACTGAATTTATGCATTCTAATATCAATCTATACACATCTATTGCATAATTATTAACAATAAAAAATTATAGTAAATGAAGTATAATAACAGTCCCCATCCTAAATTTGACAATTTGGGAGGTTCCCATAGGAGTTGGAGAGCCATTTCTACTCACACCCTAGGGGGGATTGCACCATAAAGTACTAGTAATTTTATCATTTTTGCCAATGTTACAAAATTGAGTTGCAGATGTCTATAATTTATCATAAATTTATCATAGATTCCATTGAGTGTTCCTAAGACACCCCATATCATTCCCTACCAAATTCAAGACCCTCTTGTGCCATTTGAATCCCCTAGAGTCAAGACCAATCAAGACAAATTTTCTCCAAATTCTTCCTTTGTTGGAAATTTTTGAATTGGGAAATTACATTTTAGGGAGTCTGAAATGACTAAGAAGACTCCAGAAATGGACTTTTGCATAGATTTAGTCCCCAGGTTCCGAAAAAAATATAAACTGATACCTAGGAGAACTCTTCCATTTACGAAGAGCTAGAGTATACATTTTTTGTAAATAAGTCTAATCGGTCCAAAAAGGGGGTCAACTATCACCGAATAGATGATCTTTCAAATAATTTTACAAGCATGAAAGAATCAAGTTCACTTGGTGATATTTTCATGATTAAGGATCCTGAAAAGAACTTAAAGGTGACTCCATGGAGTTTCACCTTTTTCGTAATCCATTTTAACGAGTACAAAAAAGCAGTAAAAGCACACGCCATACCTTTTCATTAGATTTTTAACGAGCATTTCGGGGGTATAAAAGGTGCTCGATACTTTTTCAAGTTAAGATAGAGTGTGAAAAAGACAAAAAGAAATTCTATTGTAACCAAAAATACCCCATAATGCCATCAAATCCTTAAAAACAATGTCAGAACACTTTCACCTTGAAAATTATAGGAAAAATGTAATGAAAACCTATAAAATTTAAATAATCCACTAATTATTTGTAATAAAATTTTAAAAATAACATACAAATAGTGAAATGGTGAAAAAACTTTACCATTTTGTTTTTTACCATAACAAATAGGGTGAAAGCTGTGTTTAGGAAAGGAATTTGCAAAAGAGATTCTGTGATATCAAGGTGTTTGCTCTTCCAATAATCAGAAGCAAGTAAGAGATAATACCTTTCCCTTCCTTTTCATGTTCAAAATTTTCATTTTTATGATGCATTTTTAGTGTTTTGGGGCGATTTTTCAAAGGGGAAGAGTATTCACAGGGCAATGCTATTCTCCCTTTCGGGAGGTGCTCAAGCATACTCCTCGAAAGGAAAAAGAGCATCAGGGGTGCTATATCTCATAGGATAGATGGTGTCATCACTCTATTCCCTAAGGAAAAGAGAGCCATCAGTCATGGGATTCCCAAAACTCAATTTTTAGCATGAAAACTCAAAATATTTTGTAATGTGAAGGTTCTGATGATCACCTTGTGGATGTCCCATAGGTATTAGACCAAAAAATGGTGATTTGGAAGGATCGTGAACACAAGCTAGATGATACTCAAGCATTGAATGATATTATGAATGTAAGGGCCTTAAGGAGTGTGGGATCCTAAATTATTTCAGGGTGTTGGGAATGAGATCCCATGTACATTTACAAGATCATCTAATACAGATGTGGGATCTTCACTAACAACACTTTCAAGTTGGGACCCATATTCTAACCATAGATGTGGAAGACATCTACTTTCCGACTGGATTTTCTCGAAGAGGGATCCCAACATAAATTACAGGTCCTCACAAAGAGCAGATGTCCATTGATTACCTTATACATGAGTATTGTGTCTTTGGTACAAGGTCCTGACGGGGTAAGATACCCATAAAACATATTGTGGAATGACCATTGAGGACTATGGCCTTTACCATAGAGAAGGTAGAGGGCAGCCGAGCTACACATAAGACTACCCAAGCACATATGATATATGAATTGGAGTGCATGGATCCAACTATTTTTAACAGATGTGAGGGACTGTTGGTAAGCCTCAAGGATTAGCTCACAAAATGCAAACGAGGTGAGATCAAGCAATTTTTTTATGGGGTAGTGGTGGTATCATTCTTCTTAATTTCAAGTATGCCTTTGCTATGCCCATGGGTTCCTCTCAATAGTATGGACCCCAAGGATCCAGGGATGTTACAGTGGGTCAAGGATATGGCCCACCACGGGGGTGGGGGAGGACCTACTGTGACCTATGGTGTTGTCTTTTTCTATGACTACTATCCCAATTGTTCATAATTGAGAATTATGGATATGCAGGGGATGAATTTAGGGGTGACCCTGATCTTCCCTTTCCTGAGGGCGAGCAGTGGTACGACTGAGGTGATAAAGATCCTACCACATGGTGTTTTTGTTCTATGTCATATTCCATTTTTTCTGTATTTTTGTTGATGCTAAGACATATTCTACAATTTTGTAAACATAGGTTTGTCAAGACCTGTAGGGGATTCACCTATCGAGAGGTGAGGTGTGGTCAGAGATATGGTTTTCAAGAACAATTAGGAAGAGGAGGAGCTTCAATAGATTGAAGATAACCTCTGGAAATTGACTGTAGGGATTCTAGACATTTCCATTAATGACCTTCCTAGGTGTTACCAACACCATACCACAGGAGTGCCGGGATGGTTTGAGAGGTTACTCCATCGAGTGGCATGTTCCATGATGTGCTATCATGAGCATGAGGATTAGTCCAGAGTGACTTCCTATTTTTGTAATATATAGATACTGAAAACTTCGAAGCTTCATATTTTTACCTTTTAATGTACAAGAAACTCGATTGTTCTAGATTTTGGGTATATTAGAAGCTTATAGATCCAATTTGTATCTCAGTATCAGTTATATATAATAAAACACTCTTTTTAATAGATATATGTGTGTATGTGATGTGTTATGTGAATGATGGATTTCTATATATCTTTATGTGATTTTTACATGGAATCAAGATTTAAAATGAACTTTAAATGTGAGCTAAATACCTGTCCAAAACATAATTTTTTAGTGAATCAGCTACTACATTTAAATGTCTTGGGATGTGATAGTAGGAAACATGTTCAAAATACCTCTGTAAAAGTCGAACTCTTTGGAATGTACTAAGAAGTAATGGGTTAGAAATGGTGTAGACACAGTTTAACTTATGGACAATTAACTTTGGATCTAGACAAAACCTAATCTAACTCACATCACTAGCTAGAGCTTCAGTTAACAAACCAATCACTCCATGGTACTTTGGAATATTGTTCGTGGCAGGACCCAAACAAGTTCCTCCTGATATCACCAAATCACTAGTAAAGGAATACAATACCCACACATCTAATGTGATATTGACAGTATGGAGGCTAGCACCATCAACAAAACTAAAATAAGAGGTCATCTATCCATTTTAATACAACACTATATAATCAAGCTTTCCTAAGACACATCTTAATTTCACAATAAATTCACAACGTAAACTACACACAACACTCTATAAATAATATATACAAAATGCCTATGCTAGATGACCTAGGCATACTATTTATTAAGGTAAAGCCCATTTTAGGGCTCACTTGGTGAAAACCCATATTAGTCTATCAGTTCATATACTCCTTTCTCTAATACATGACTAAAAATATTGGGTCCATGCCACATGGATTATATATTTCCACCTCCCAACTTATCGTGCTTCTCGTCATATGTGAGAACCAGGTCACCTTCGTTGAAGAGGAGAGATTGAATGGAACTATCATACTGAACTTTAATTCATCATTTATGTGCCTCATCAGCTAAGTAAGCATCTTGGAGGGTTTTTTCTAGTTTGTTCAAATACAATAACCATTCTTCCTCTAAATTGGTATTGGGTAGCAGTTCTACAATGAGTTTTAGAGAAGGAATTTCACATTCGATAAGGAGAGTAGCTTCTATCTCATACACCAATTGGAACGGGGTGAAGCCAATAGATATTTTAATTTTAGTCCTATAATCCTACATTGCGGAACAAAATTGTAAATGCCAACTATATTTGGCTTGCCCTACCATCCGTTGAAGCATGGTTTTCAACACCTTGTTGATAGCTTCGACTTGGATATTGGCTTGCTGGTAGTATGGTGTATAGTTATCATGACAAAATCCAAGTTCGGTGTTTAGTTACGATATCATTTTGTTTTGAAAATGTGAACCATGGTCTATCACAATAGCTTGAGGGACTCCGAACCTAGCGATGATGTGGTTGAAAAGAAATAAGGCAACGATTTTTCCATCTTCGGTGTATGTAGGAATTTCCTCAACCCACTTTGTGAAGTAGTCCATGGCTACGATGATGTAACCATTCCCATCGAATGAGGTATTATTATAGTGCATAAAATTAATACCCCAGTTCACAAAAGGTCTGACAACAATGATAGGATGTAGAGGAGCAGGGTGGGTGCATTTTTTGGATTGGAAAAGCTGGAAGGGTGGGAATTTTTCATGGCCTCCATCAAATATTTGAAGATTAACGGTCGAAAGTACCCAATGTGTAGAATTTTTTGAATAGTATCCATGCCATAAATATTACTGCCACATGATCTAGAGTGGCATTCATTCAATACTATTTCAACCTCATCAAGAGTTAAGCAATGTCACTATATTGCATCAATGCCACGATAGTACAATGTATCATTAAGGATAAGGTAGTATTTGGCATGATGATGGATACAATAGCATTATTCAAAGGTTTTATTAGGGTTAAAAAATTGAGTTTGGATATATAAAATCAAACAGCCATACCAGGCGTCAAACGTACTAATGAGGAACAAGGATTCGCCAGGAAATGAATTTAAGGGTTGTGTATCTAGAATAATATGGGGAAGGTCACACATGAGATCCACGAATATGGAGGATTTATTGGAAATAGATTTTGGAAATTCTAACTTGAATTCATGGATAATAAAAACCTAGTGAGATTATTTCCCCCCAAGCACCTAAAAATTCAAGATGTAATATATGGGATTGGAATATGCGTATGCCGTAGTTGTAGGAAGCAAAATGTAGTGACGGAATTTTTAGACTGCGATTACCGTAGATAGAGCTAACTTCTCCACATGCGAATAACAGTTTTCATATTCAAGAATACTGTTACTTAGGTAGTAAATAACATGTTCTTGTTTGTGTTCATATGTCCAAATTACTACCATGCTAATGGTGGTAAATGGCGTAGCCACATACAATGAGTAATCCCTAGTGTAATCAAGTGGTTGTAAGATAGGTGCATCTGTAATGGCATGTGTAATGGCATGTTTGAGAATGTTGAATGCCCATTGTGCAAGGTCATCCCAAATAAAGGGTGTGTCCTTCTTTAACATATGCATGAAACCATGTGTCTTCTCGGCGTAGTTATAGACAAAACGACACAAAAAATCCCCCNTTGGAAATGATGAATCCAAGCAATCTTCTAGTCTCAACACAAAAATCACATTTGTGTGGATTCAACCGTATGTTGTAATGGTGGCACCTAAGAAAAAAGGCTCTCATATGGTCAACATGGTGTTCCCGATGCTACGAATGGGAAGATAATTCATTGAGATATGGTTCCACAATATGTTTGTTGTCATGGAAAGCATAGAACATAGCACATTGAAAGGTAGTGGAATCATTCTTTAGGACAAAAGACAAATTCATATAGGCAAAGGTCCCCCATGGAAAAATCAAGGTCATTTTATGTTTATAAGAAGGGGCTATCTATTTCTGATTATAGCTTGAAAAGCCATCCATGAATGAGAATATGGTGCTTCCCATGTAGTTATCGATGAGTTTATCGATGTACAAAGTATGGAAGTTAATCTTAGGACAAGACCTATTGAGATCTTAGAAATCAATACAAACCGTAATCGTTCCCTATTTTTTTGTTCACGAGGACAATATTAGAAACCTATTATGTCAACGAAACAACATAAATGAATCCAACCTTAAGGAGTTTCTCAATTTATTCCTTATTGGATTATGTTTTCCATGGATGAACTTGAATTAACTTTTGATGGACTAACTTGGAATCAGGGTAAGTCAGAATCTCGTGAACCACGATCGAAGGGTCTATCCATGGCATTTCTTCATACATCCAAGAAAAAATGTCTCTAAATTCCTTAAAAATGGTTGTATAAGACCTAATTTTTTAAGCAAAACAATTTTGGCCCACATGAAGATTCTCTACAGCTATAGGTTTCACTGATATATTGACTGGAAAGGTCGTAGTAATATTTCTCATATTTCCCTCGAACTCAACATTGTCGATGAGTATCAATGACTAAGGTGTAGTTACAATATGAGACGAAGCCGTTGTTTCAAAATGAAGTTCTACTGTATGGTAACCAAGAAGGAAAGAGGATTGGTCATTATGGTTTTTCCAAGGAATCTCTTTTAAATACATGACTTCCATTATGTATTTATCTAACGGAAGAGTTTGCAAAATATATTCTAGAGATGGGGGGGATCTAACCAATATGCTAGGTGATAAGGGTCGGATGCCACCAACAACTGATCATTAATGGTGGGGTCTCTAGTGGACTTGATATCCTAGTAATTCTCTTCAAAATGACTAAAAGATGTTGAATAAAAAAGTGATTTCTCCTTGTCTAAAGTGTCCTGACTATTAGAGTAGATCATGTTCACAGACTATTTTTGGGTAGAGGTAGGATCGATTAACAGGAAGAATCCCATAAGTGAGGAATATTTGTGTTAGCATCGGGATTGAGCCCTAAGGTTGAAGGGAAGTCCACTCCTGGGTAATAGCAAAACCACTTTAGACTATGCCTCCGGCCTTGCACAGTCGGAGAGGGATCTCTTGCTTGTCTTCAGATTTTACTCCACATAAGACATTCGCTCAAGGATGGTCAGGAGGCTGGACTGCTGAAATGGGACAAAGTAGAGTGATGTGAGATGTAGGTGGGATTATCAGGGCAAGGGACCATTGGAAATGGAGTCGAAAACCTGAGTAGGGAACATTTGCATGAGAAAAAGAATGGCATGGGGTTGTAGACAAAGGCAAGATAGCTGTCGATATTGCAATCAAGAGATATTTAGTAGGTGGTTAGGGGACAAGAGAGAACAGCCCATGACACTGAGCACAGGCAAGATGAATTCCACGCAAATTTAGAAGAAAACTTGATAAATGTCTGAAAAAACAGGCAGAGCATAGCATGTATGAATTTCGAACCATTATACACTCAGTTACAGACATGAAAGAAATCAACAAACTGCAATGAAAATAGGATGTACATTTAATGTAAAGAAAATACATATTGAAAGAAGCAACAACACATGAATCTCTATCTTAAGAAACAACTCTTCCTCTGCAATTTTATTCATAACACAAGAACCAACTCTTATTTTACAACAGAGAACCTCATCCCTTGAAGGTTTCCCAACCCTCCAGCTAACTCTTTTTTCCCCTATCGGGATTGTATTTATAATAATTTAGTGTTGAGATTATTCTCCGAAACAAACCTAAAAATGGTTTGCAGTCACAATCATGCATTAACAGTATAGAGAGTGGAACTATTGCCACGTTTTACAAATATAAACAAACATTATGGAGCTAGTGGGTGCATTCGGCCTAAGTGATAGCTTGATCTGCTTGGCCGTTATTATGGATTATGAGTATGATGCCTCCTTCTCTATTTGAAGCATGTCTTTATTCCATGTTCAAATGCTGCTTTCTTCGTGGGTGCACACCAAAAAGGCAGTTTGTAACTTTCCCCTGCTCAACCTCATCCGCCACCTCTTTCTTCTCTGGGTAACACTGTTGGATGTGGGGTTTGGAATAAGGGTAGCGTTGCTTCTATTCAAGGCAAGCCTTTTTGGTGGCTTTTCATTTTTGTACTCTTCACCCTCAGTGAGGTGGGCCCTCCCATAGGAAATAAGGTGTATCATATATACACCAGCCCAATCACCCTCAGTAAGGGGACTTCACAAATAGGTCTGTGCGAGCTTTAGACCCCTGATACTCACATCCAAACAAATGCCTATACTGGGAGAAATATAAGACTATCTCCTTCTGTAGAGGCCTTGGGGGTAGTGATGGTATTAGGGGTTCCTAAAAAAATGCTTACAGGGAGTAAGTGTCCCAGCACTACGTCGTCGGGGGTGAAGCTATCTGAAGGGAGGTGTATCTCTCAAAATTATTCACGTCTGGGCCCCGATGGCTGGTGTCATCCTTGGCATGCAATATAAAGGTGGCAGGTGAGTGTGGAACCTTTCTCACCAACCATTAGCACCCCAGATGGACAAGATTATCAAACCATATGTTCATCACCAAACTCTTCGGGGCTTTGCAGATTCGTGAAGGGGCAGAAACTTGGGTTTTGTAGATATGTTAGTTCACTCCCATTGCTCTGAAAGTAGTATATATAAGGCTTCGATACTGACCCTCGCAATGACTGGTCAACATTCCTGCACACTGTGTCATCAAGTTTTTTATTTTGGGATCAACATGTGTGAGGGCATGAGGAGAGTAATCCTTTACTTGCTAGGGATCTAGTCCCATCATTTCAACACCTGTTCCAACCTTACCATCTACTGTGGGAATTATTTTTTGGACACCACCTCGTATAGTTGATCCATGTCGCTAGGCTCATGAAGTAGACACTCCCATGTTTTCTCGTTCTATGATGTAGGAAACGGAATGGTTTTCTCCTTTGTGCTGGCCTCGCCTTGTGTGAGTGGTGGGTTTGTCAGCTACCTTCCTTACTTACATAGGTCAACTCACACAAAATTTTCCTATCTTTGCACAATGTGACTCAGCCACATGGATGATTTCACCTATACGCACGCTATAAATGGAATCTAGGAATTGGCCAATCTACTCGGAGGCAGATTACATGTATGAATGTCCCTTCTCCTATCATCTCTGCACTGGATATAATACCTGTAGTATGGAGGTCTCCTTAGCCCTTCAATTTGGGGGGAACTTTTCACATCCACCGTCCAGATCTCTTTACTTCTGTCACCAATTTCTCTTTTCTTGATACAATGGGTAGCTTTGTATCGTGATTCGTTCTTATCCATCAATTGGGATCGACCTCTTCATGCAACCGTCAATCCGAGTGGGTCCTACTATTTTCGCAAAGAAAAATCCTAGTCTTCAACTATGTTAGTTTGTATTGCGAAATAAACTTCAACCATAGATCTCTTCCCTTTTCTGTCGTGACCGTTGATATTCACAGTCGGTACCACTTTTCATGATGTGGAATTGCAACTTTATCCACATAAGTTTGGTTTGCGAAATCGGTTGGGACCATGGATCTGCTTCTGATCTCATCTCCACAGTCGAATGCTTCCGACCTTTAACCGTTTCGTGATTTGGAAAATCTCCTTCCATCGATCATGTTTGCTCTGCAAAATCATTCTGGTCCGTTGATCAAGCTTTGCTTTGATCGCAGCCTTTCATTTGTTTTCCTGCTTTAATGGTCTTCACGATAGTTAGACTTTGACAATTCTCCCTCATCTTGGGCCAAAACTACGATCCATGATTTCTCCTCTTCCTTGTGACCCTAGATCATTGGGTTATGACACTTGTCTCTATCGTCCCTGTAGCCATGATCTTTTACCTCCAGGAGAGTCTATCACCATATATTGATCTCTCTTCATCGCCTGACGGTTCTAAAACATGGACCATGAGCCTCTACTAACCTGAATGGTGTTCACATAATGTTTTAAAGGAATGGAACCCTCCTTGAACTCTATCAGGCCCATAAATAGACTATTGAAAATAGAGTGTTAACAACCATCTCCATGAGGGATGCTATTGTCCAAGTGAGGTAGCAAAGAAACCTCGTAGACCAAGTGCCAAAACCATTGGGCTGTCTTCAATCTTTCTTTGAAATCTCCATTCTGCTCTAAGTTACTACTTCAATGAATTCATGCCACTCCTACAAATGATGTTCTTGACTGCAAAACCTATGCTTGCAATTGAAAAATGAAAAAAAACTAAAATAGAAAATGAAGGAAATGCTCAATACTTGTCAAGTTTATTTGTTCCTACCTACTCTACCTAATTTTGTACACAAGTTTGATTAAGTGAAATCAAACTTCCAATGAAGCCAATCAAGCAACTGGCCCAATAGTTTTGTTCTTTTTTCATGCTTGATGGACATAAATGAAATAGAAAAAGGGAGAGGGTAGTGATGAATAGACTACTCTCTAAAGCAGTAATGTGACCAGTCATCATCCTTACCCAGCCCTTCCATGTACCCTACTATGGGCTCATAGAAAACACGATAACCTCCAATGTAATCTATCTTATTCTAGTGGGAAAGCCATCTGAAACTCCCTTCTTCTAGTTATTTGTCCAACTGATACCTAGAATATTGTAGAAGAGGGCCCACGGAATCTTTCTTCAATGAAACATCCCCTTTTCCACCCAAAATTTTTTCAATGAGAGCTTGATGTGCCTCAAAAGGGAGGTCCCCCGCTCCTCTTGTGGAACCGAGTAGGCATATTCCCCCTGTGTGAGGTGGTGCTTTTGAAGGAGTAATATCAGAAAACATATTTATTTGAGGGTTGCTGCATCCTTCTCTATGGGTTGACACCCCATCACAAACCCCCAACCTATTGGTAGCTGGAGAGGGATTGCATGGCAGTTTCTTTTTATCATCTCCACTTACATACAGGTTCCTGGACTACACCATCTTCCCTTCTTTCTATTTTTGCTTAGAGGCTCTAATCATGTGTCGTATTAATTCAAAAGAGGCATAACACAAGGGTAGGTTATCACCTTCAGTTCCCTTATCACCCTTGTTTGCTTTAACCTCCCAACTTCGCATAGCATCTTGGTCCTCTCCATCAGCAAGTCTTGGTTCAATGGCCAACTTCTTAGGTACATCCTACAGGTATTCTTCCTCGTATTCATCATACACAAGCACACTGAATTCCTTCTTAAAATTGTCTTGTATAGACCCGGGGTGGCGCAGGTCACAATATTCAGAGAACAAACCTGCAGGATCACATGTTCCTGTATCGGGCCAGTCATCTTTCTGTATACCAGGAGAGGGATTTAGTGGGATCGGGACTCTCCCATTCTTCTTGTAGGGACCAACCAATTTTAATGTATGTTTTACTTCACCATCACTGCCCTAGCTTGATAATATTTTTAACATCTCAAGGTTTTCCTCAACCTTCAGACAATCAGTAAACATATGTTTTAGAGTGGTTGATTTTATTTCCAAAAGAAGCAAGGATAGCTCAGGAGAAAAGGTGGCTGCATAATAGATTTTAGCATCGTTCTCAAGAGGTTGGACCTCCTTGGGCATGTTATAATAAAAGCTTGTGAATCTTCTGTTAAAACTAGATAAGGTCTCGTTGTCATGTCTCTTCAGGGAATAAAATTTTGAAACTATTTGATCCAGTGGCCTTCTCCTACCCCAAAACTTTGATAAGGTGAAATAAAACTCTTCCCAAGTGTTGATGGACTTAGGCTGCAAGTGCTTGAACCATTGTTTAGCATCTCCTTGCAAGGACTGGGAGAAATCCCTCATGTAGACATCATCATGTTCTATCTCAAAAAGGTCAAAGAAATGCTCAAAGGCTTGTAAATGTTTCTCAGCAGTGAAGTCTTTGGATTCTCCATCAAATTTGGGGAGGTGACTTGTGATGTTTTGTGGGAAAATAATGGAGGATGGGAGGCAATTGTAATGGTTTGTACCGGCTTGTAGAAATGTGAGAGACCAAGTTAGGTGCAATAGCTACGCTATTGACCAAGGTTTCATGAATTTCACAGGGGTGACCTTTGATGTCATGGGCCTCTGGAAAAAAATCTAGGCCAAAACGAGATGTACAAGATGACACAACTCTTTCGGTTCGTAAAGAAGGATAAACATGAATATATTCATACCTCTGTTCCGAATGAATTGAACCATAGAAGGTTTTTTTGATAAATCTACGGAAGGATAAGAACAAACTTACAAGATAAAACAAATCTTCTTGGAAGAAATATAGAATCGAGCATCTTAACCTTCCACCATGCATTCTTCAAGCCTTACAAGGGGTTCATTTTTCCAGACGGAGCCTACCTGTTCTTTTTGATAATTTGATTTATGGGTTGTACCACCAGCAGATTCGTTGAATCCTGAACCCTTCAAGAGTGGAGTCGCCAGGTGAAAAGTGCTCAACCTTCTTGGCATTTAATCATTGTTCACCATCAACAATCAGATCTAAAACCATGTAATTTTTTCCCAGGAAGGATCTTCAATTTTGTCCCCAGCAACGGTGCTAGTTTGTTAGCACTGGGATTGAGCCCCAAGGTTGAAGGGAGGCCTACTCCTGGGTAACAACAGAATCACTTTAGACTATGCTTCTAAACTTGCACAGTCAGAGAGGCATTAGAGGAAATTTCAACTCAGAATGGGCCTCCTAAAAAAAGATAATAAAATAATAGTTAAAATAATAAAATAATATTTATTAATTTTGGAGGAAGAAAAGAAAAAAACTACTTTTTTGTTCGTATTTTCGACATATCTCCCCGTGTTTTTACTCAAATTTCGATCGAGAGAGCTCGTTGGATGCGAAATTAAATTCTGCATCCAACGAGTACGCACTTGGCATACTTTTGATGGACCCCACTACTCCAAAAACAAGAAATACCTAAAAAAATGTGATGATGATTCCGCATCCAACGAGTACCCACTCGACATACTTTTGACAGACCCCGCTACCCCAAAAATAAGAAATACCTGAAAAAACATGATGATGATGTCATCATCACATTTATTCAGGTATTTCTTGTTTTTGGGGTAGAGGGGTCCGTCAAAAGTATGCCAAGTGGGTACTCGTTGGATGCGGAATTTAATTTTGCATCCAACGAGCTATCCCGATCAAAATTTGAGTAAAACCATGGGGAGATATGTCAAAAATACAAACAAAAAAAGTATTTTTTTTTATGATACCTATCCCCAAATTTATATTAAAAAAGTGTTTAAGACCTATACGATATTTCAAATTTAAAGAAATTTCATTAGCTAACACATTGTGACATGGAATTTGAGTTAAAGTTAAAAGGCCCATTTTGAGTTGAAATTTCCTCTAATGGATCTCTCGCTTGTCTTAAGATTTTACTCCACATAAGATATTCACTCAAGGATGGTCAAGAGGCTGGACTACTGAAATGGGAAAAAGTAGAGTGATCTGAGATGCAGGTGGGATTATCAGGGCATGGTACCATTGGAAATGGATTTGAAAACCTGAGTAGGGAACATTTGCATGAGGAAAAGAATGGCATGGGGTTGCAGACAGAGGAAAGATAGCCGTCGATCTTGTAATCAGGAGATATTTAACGAGTGGTTGGGGGAAAAGAGACAACATCCCATCACGTGGAGCACCAACAAGATGAATTCCATGCAAATTTAGAAGAAAACTTGATAAATGTCTGAAACAACAGGCGAAGCATAGCATGTATGAATTTCGAATTGTTATACACTCAGTTACAGACATGAAAGAAATCAACAAACTGGAATGAAAACAGGATGTACATTTCACGTAAAGAAAATATGTATTGAAAGAAGCAACGACACATGAATCTCTGTCTTAAGAAACAACTCTTCCTATGCAATTTTATTCATAACACAGGCACTAGCTCTTATTTTACAATAGAGAATCTCATCCCTTGAAGGTTTTCCAACCCTCCAGCTAAATATTTTTTCCCCTATCAGGATTTTATTTATAATACTTCAGTGCCGAGATTATTCTTCAAAACAAACCTAAAAACTGCTTGCAGTCACAATCATGCATTAATAGTACAGAGAGTGGAACTATTGCCATGTTTTACAAATATAAACAAACATTATGGAGCTAGTGGGTGCATTCGGCCCGAGTGATAGGTTGACGCGCTTGGCCATTATTATGGATTATGAGTATGACACCTCCTTCTCTGTCCGAAGTGTGTGTTTCCACCGTGTTCAAATGCGGCTTTCTATGTGGGCGCACACCGGCAAGGCAGTTTGTAACTTTCCCTTGCTCAGCCTCATCTGCCACCTCTTTCTTCTCTGGGGAACACTATTGGACGTGGGGTTTGAAAGAAGGGAAGCTTTGCTTTTGGCCAAGGCAAGCCTTTTCAGTGGCTTGTCATTCTTGTACTCTTCACCCTCAGCAAGGTGGGCTCTCCCACAGACAATAAGGTGTATAATATCTACACCAACCCCATCACCCTCGGTAAGGGGACTTCACAAACAGGGCTATGCGGGCTTTAGACACCTGATACTCCCATCCAAATAAACACCTATATAGGGAGCAATCTAAGATTGTCTCCTTCTATATAGGCTTTGGGGGTAGCGATGGTATCAAGGGTTCCTAAAAAAATGCTTACGGGGAGGGGAGTAAGTGTCCCAGCACTGCGTTGTCGAGGGTGAAGGTGTCTAAAGGTGGGTGTATCTCTCAAAATTATTCATGTGTAGGACCCGATGGCTAGTGTCATCCTTGGAATGAAATACCAAGTTGGTGGGTGAGTGTGGAAACTTTCTCACCAACCATCAGCACCCCCAGATGGACAAGCTTCTCAAACCATTTATTCATCGCCAAACTCTTCACGCCTTTGCAGATTCGTGAAGAGGCAGAAACTTGGGTTCTAGAGATATGTTAGTTCACTCCCATTACTCTGAAAGCAGTATATATAAGGCTTAGAGACTAGCCCTCACAATGACTAGTCAACATTCTTGCACACTTTGTCATCGAGTGTTTTCTTTTGGTATCATCATGTGTGAGGGCATGAGCAAAGTGATCCTTTACTTGCTGGGGATCTAGTCTCATCATTTCATCGGCCATGGCACCTTACCGTCTACTATGGGAAGTATATTTTGGATTCCACCTCGTATAGTTGATCCATGCCGCAAGGTTCATGAAGTAGATGCTCCCATGCTTTCTCATTCTATGATGTAGGAAACGTAACGGTTTTCTCCTTTGTACTGGCCTCGCCTCGTGTGAGTGGTTGGTTTTCCGGATACCTTCCTTACTTACGCAAGTCAACTCACACAAAAGCTTCCTATATTTGTGCAATGCAACCTTGCCACAGTGATGATTTCACCGATATGCACGCTATAAATGGCATCCAGGAATCAGCCAATCTACTGGGAGGTAGATTACACGTATGAATGTCCCTTCCCCTGTCATCTCTGCACTGGATATAATACCTACATCGTCGAGGTCTCCTTAGCCCTCCAATTTGGGGGGAACTTTTCACATCCACCGTCCACATCTCTTTACTTCTGCTGAAAATTTCTCTTTTCTGGATACAATGGGTAGCTTTGGATCATGACACATTCTTATCCAGCAATCGAGATCAACCTATTCATGCAACCATCAATCCGAGTGGGTCCTACTATTTTTGCAATGTGAAATCCTAGTCTTCAACTGTGTTAGTTTGTATTGTGAAATAAACCGCAGCCATAGATCTCTTCCCTTTTCTGTCATGACCGTCGATATTCGTGGCAGGTACCACTTTTCACGATTTGGAATCGTCACTTTATCCGCACAAGTTTGGTTTGCGAAATCGGCTAGGATTGTGGATCTGATTCTAATCTCATCTCCACCGTCAAATTCTTTCGATCTTTAAATGTTTTGCGAATTGGAAAATCTCCTTCCATCAAGCATGTTTTCTCAGCGAAACCATTTTGGTTTGTTGATCGAGCATTGCTTTGATCTTTACCTTTCATTTGTTTTCCTACTTTAATGGTCTTCGCAATAGTCAAACATTGACCATTCTCCCGCATCTTGGGCCAAAACTATGATCCATCATTGCTCCTCTTCCTTGTCATCCTATATCGTTAGGTTATGACTCCTATCTCTACCGTCCTTGCAGCCATGAGATTTTACCTCTGGGAGAGTCTATCACTATGGATTGATCTCTCTTCATCACCTGATAGTTCTAAAATGTGGACCATGAGCCTCTACTAACCTGAATGGTTTTTACATAATGTTTTAAACGAATTGAACTCTCCTTGAAATCTATCAGGCCCATAAATAGACGGTTGAAAATAGAGTGTTAACAATTTGAGAATACCTAGTCCTATGTTCTGATACTATAGAATCGTAGAAGTCAAGAGAGAGACATTATTTAAAGAATTGGAATAGGAATATGGGGAACAAAACTCCAACTAATCGATTGTAACAATATTCCCTTGGAATGGGAATTAGACCACTCAAAATACAGATGAGGCGACTGGATGCATGGAGTAGAACCAATTTCTACATAGGAGGATATTGTAGTCTAAAGGAGCATTGACAAATTTGACCTGAATGGACATATATTTCCCCCCTAGTTCAACAAGGAGGGAGAGCATTAGTCCGTGAGGCTAAAAACCATGACCATTAAAGGCCTTCAAAGTCATAGGTGAACGGTTTATCTCAAGAGAACCTATATCTCTCCAACATGACAAATACATGATGAAAGTCGGGGCCCCTTCATTCAACATAGTGTGATAGAATTTCTTCCCAGTGACCTTTGAAGATAGTTGGAAAGCTAATTAATGGGATATCCTTGACTTAAAATCATCCAGTTTAAAAGAGACAACATTACTATTGTTAGGATCCTTAGCTCCAAGAACTGACACCAAGTTCTTCCTTTATGTAGGGAATGTTTGGAGTACTTCAAGGGTAGAAATAGTGACATGGCACTTGGGAAAAATCCTATACTACATTGTATTATTGGGAAACCCACGTATTAGGGTTAAATATTGATTTCTAAATTATACTATTTGGTTATCAAAAGACGACATCGAGAACAAGTTTTTTCAATATGAAGATTGTAGGTAGGAAGAAGGGTGGAAATTGTAGGATTATCAGTTGAAGCGTTATCATATTTCTTTTCTGGAGGCGGGTCATAGTTATAGGATTTGGGGGTAATATTAATCATTTCACTAAAAATCATTGTAACCTCATCTATAAAGGATGAGGAAGACCCATGCAAGGATTGAAGGTCAACCAATTGTTTCTGGGTAGGGAAAGAATCAATCAAGATTGTTGGGGTGGGAGATTTTTTCAAAAAATTGCTGACCTCTTCACATCAAGGACATTCTTTGGGGAAGTGGTCACCTCCACATATGAGGCAGGGAAACTTTACCTTTCTCTTATTCTTGGATTCTACATCTGGCATTTTTGTTTTATTACTCTCTTGTTGATTTTCATAGTTTTTTATTTATTCTTTCCTTTCTTCTTCATTCTCGAATATTTTGAGGATTGAATGGAATTTACTTCAGTAGAGGCAACAGAAGCAGAAGTAGTTCTGGATTTGTGATGGCATAGATAGTAGGTTGGATTTATTTTTTAGGGATTTATCTATTGGTTGTGTTTGAATAGAACAAAGAACACCATCGAAAGGTGGTTATGTTGAAGGTATTGAAGGGTCCAAAGTAGGACGGGGAGTGTGTGGGATTAAGTCATAAAAAGTGACTAATTGGGAATAAAGCAAGTCCAAGTATCGAGCTCGGCTAATGGCTTGTTCTTCGATGGCAACACCTCCCATGGAAACATACCAAGAAATGGGCGAAAGAAAATACTTAGTGAACCAATCAAAAAGTAATTGATCAGGAATAGGTTCCTTAATCAATCTGTGTTGTTGTCTCCACTCATGTATGTGATCGGATATATGGGTGGAAGTGGTCTAATGAAGCTATTTTAAAAGATCCATACCCATTTTGTACCGAAATGAGAGTTGAAAGTGTGTGAAAAATTCCATTGTTAAGGTGTTAAAATCCCAAAAAGACCATTGGGGAAATTTTATATACCACTTAGCAAATGTCCTGGTGATGGTATTTTGAAACAATATTAAACGCATAGAACCATCCATGAGAGAGTTGGACAAGCAGCAAAAAATGATAGGTCATGATGTGGTTTTTGCGGTCCTCACCAACTTTTCTATCAAATTTGGGTATATCCGAAGGAAAATTTATTGGAATAGCAGGCCATGAAAGATCATGGTGAATATGATCATTGATAAAAAAATGACAAATCTGGCATATCAAGTGTATCCAGAAAAGGAAGTTGTTGATTTGGTTGCAGATACTAGAAATATTAATAAGGCATCTAAATACCAATATGGTCGTAAGCAGATTGATAAATAGGATTAGATGATCCTTCGATAATAGGTTTCTTCAGTTGTGGTTGGTTTCTAAATGTGCAACCTGATGGTCCCTTAGGTCGGGGGCTTCCAGGTGGACCTCCAAGTGGTGGACCTCCAAGTGGTGGACCTCCATATGGGGGACCTCCATGTAGACCTCTAGGTAGGGGACCTTTGGATGGAAATCTAGGTGGGGGACCTCCGAATGGACCTCTAGATGGGGGACCTCCAGGTGGGCCTCCATACACGTTTACAAATGGGCTTCCATATGTAGAGAAGTTCGACCAATTAGGTTGTCCCCATGGGGTACTAGGGTTACCAGGATAAGGGATTCTAGGAAAAACATTTATCAAAGCAATTGTAATGTCTCCGACCCTCTGATCAGTGAAGAGGACACTACCAAACCATTGTAAATATCTGGGAAACTAGTCCCATGAACACAAACATGCATAAATGCTGATATAAAATGATTAGAACATAAAACATGATAAGATGTGTAAAACATACAAGGATGCATAGTTACTCAACATACAGCAGAAGCAAACATAAACATTCCAACATCAACATGTTTATCATTACAATTCACTGGACATTTAGACAGTAACATAAATGTAGAAGAAAAATGGACAAGAATGCTTATCTTATGATTATCTCGTCCCACAATAAGCTATGTCGCTACAACGTTCCACCCAACCATAGGCCAGCGTGCCCATCAATATCTTAGCAACACTGCCACCCCGAAGCTGGGCATGATTCCTCAAGGAATGAGGGTCAAAGTAGGCTTACACTTAGCCAAGGTATACAAATCAGCCAAGCCCACACCGTAGGATTTATCAGGCCATCAAGGAGCCATGAAAGGTTAAATGCTAAGCTTGTGGCCTCAATGGGGAGCTAAGGACACCTAGACCAGAGGTGACTTCTAAGACACCCAACACCAGGAATCAGTTTTTTCTTTGCTTCACAGTCCCTCGGGCTATGACTTCCCTTTCCAATACTCTTCAAGGGTTGTGGAGAAGAAAGCCAGTAGTCTAAATCTGTCTGACTGGATCCAAACACTAGTTTTATCAAGCATACCCAGCCTCTAATCCCACTATCAACAGTCCAAAGACCAACCACTACATACTGTAGTAAAACAAATAGTTCACAGCTCTGTGAAGAAGATGAAGACAACAGGGTGACAAACCCAAACAAAAGGTGAACACAGCTCCAGTCAAAAAGATGAATCAGAGTTGTTCTTGGCCCCAGCATGGCCAAAACAACTCAGTGGAAACCATAAAAGGTACTTACATACACAGCAACCCACAACCAGGGGAATACAATATCCCGAATCTCATAATGAAACGATGGCAACATTACATAGTCCACAAATGGGAAAGAAGCCAAACTCCCAGCATGGATAGGGGAAAACATAGACATAAAACAAAAAACTAGGAGGGTAACACACATACACACAGTCTGACACTACAAAAGGGAAATCGATCCTCTTCCCAAGTCAGGGAAATAACATAGCCGATCTCACCGTGAAATCCCTCAAATACCTTTCACAGTCCATTAAATAAAACCCGGGTTAGACTCTCTGCATGAATGGAGGAAGAAAAGAATGACTCGCTGTGGGAGGAAACAGATCCACTGACCAACGATCGATGAGAGAAGAGAGAACTGAATAGCCCCTCGCTTGTGTGAGATGGTCCAGACAAAAACCACAGTGGAGAACCCAAAATCGTGAGTGGAAGAGTGGGAGAGTGGTGACCATTCCCCTGCCCTCCACATGAGGAAGAGCAAACTCACCGGTGGAGTGTATGTGGGGCAAAGATAGGAGGTCCTTCCAACCACCACTCCCCAGCCATAACTTCTCTCAACTAATCGAATAGCATAATTTTAGTGGGTGGTAGACACATTGCAAACTCCCAATTGCCCCCACGGGTTAGACAACTCCCCCTTAACCTTTGGAATCATGCCCTTTTAATTTAACGTTGCACCATCGTAGCTGGCTGTAGGTTTATTTTAATTGATGTGCATATTTACATGATTCCCAAAACTATAATGTGTCGAATAGCATGATATACCATCGGCAACGATCCCTATTGCCGAAACATACACAACCAAATCGATGGTGGGGATTTTTCCTTTAGCTCCACACCACAATTAATTACAAAATATACATCATGTATCTTTTAATAAAAATGGGGTCAAAACCAAGGTATTACAATCCCCTCCCCCTTGGAATAACATCATCCTCGGTGTTCCAATAAGAATACATATACAATTTGCACATCCAAAATTTCAAAATTTTGCAGATCTGTTCCACGTTCAATTATTTACTTTGAACTTTCAGGACCAATCTCCTCGGCTTCCATGATATTTTTTTCTTGGTCCTCATCTTTTGGCTCATCCACAAGTTGAGGAACTTTGTGGCTGCTACCCTCTTTATATTCCCTCGCTGGGCAGTCCCGGCGTAAATGATGTCCTCCGCATTTCCAACATTTCGCTGGCTGCTTCATCTTTACCTACTCAATTTCCCTTGAGTCTTCATTCCTGGAACGTTTCTTAATGGATTGCTTGGATGGATGTCCCATCATTGATCCATTTTCCTTTTCTTTACGAATTCCCCCCCAAAGTATTTTTACCTCCTTTTGCAAACCAATAGAGTCTTGCAAAATCTGGTGGTTCATCTCATTCTGCCTTTTTTTGTATCTTGAGCATCTCTCCAAGATTCTCTTGGGTCCTGGAAATCATTTGAAGGAGACTTCCAACCAAGTCCAGTAACTTTTGGTCTGCTGCCATGATCAATGTGCACCACTGGATTTCACCTTTCTCACCTATGAAATGCATCATTGAAATTCTGTTAGACCAAGCATAATACAGGCATTAAATATCAGTCAATTAGTTGCCAAATAGGCACATGAGCTCATTCATGTCCATTCTTGGGCAGAGAATTAACTATTCCAGCATTCACAATTTACTCTAAGCAAATACACACATTCCATTTTCAGTCATACATGCATTCAATAATCTTTTGTTTACACAATGCATAAATGTATATATATATATAATATAAAAGACAAGAGAGAGTAGGAAGAGTTTTTTTTTCTTTTCCCATATTTGTTTCGTTCCATCCTAGAACCCACACCACCACTATGGCTTTTCATTCTCTGAGCCTTTTTCACTTTACCGTGAATGTTGGACCAATCCCTCTTGGTCATGACACTTAGTGTCTTCGGTCTATTTCAGACCTCTCAACCATGGAGCCTCCCCACATGGTTTGTCTCGACTTTTAGGAACTTCACAGTCTCACTAGCACCTTTTTCATTACTGCTCATTCTGAGCTCTTCAGGATAGTTACATGTCCACATGCACCCCTAGGATGCTCTCATAGTCCTCGCTCCCAAAGATACCTATATTCAAACATTGAATAGATTCACATGTTTGGTTTATTCTCAATGGTTTTTATCTCTTAAACAAGAGCTTATAATATCATAACCAAATCATATACACATGTATATTCATAAGCAAGAAATTGCAAAATAATCCAATGCTTATCTGTATTGTGCATTTCCTCACAGGTCCACAGGATATTGCTTCGCTTTGCAAGCCTTGGGATCGCCTATGGACTTGGATGTTAGTTCAGCACGCAGGCTACTTCACAACATCCTTTTATATATATATCAGGAACAGTCAAGCCAACATTTAGTTGGGTTTATCAGGCCATCAACAATAACACATGCACTTATATCAACAATAAATGACCATTTCCAGGTTTCATTTCCAGTAGTGAGCTCTAGTTCCACTACCCCATATCACACAAGAGACCACTCCCTTCTCTGAGTTGACAATCCCTTAGGAATGTCTCCTTCTCTGTGCTCTTTAGTAGAAGGTAAGATGAGCTTAAGGCATTTTCCATTTAGTGTACAATACCAGACTACATCTGTTTAGCCTGACAACACAGCAATATAAGCATATTCGTTAGAATTATTGCTCTAAAACTATAATCATATTTCACATCATGCACTAACAAGTATTGAGACACCAGGAGTGCATCCACTCCCTAGGGTGTAATCAATATTGAAAAACCCTTCCATGATCCGATATCAGGAAAGTGTGCACCCTTTTCTAGTGTGTGCCATGTAGGCCCTATTCATACTCCAGCAATTGGTCATAATGGAATATAAAACCAAAACAGGCTCTGCATTTTGAATTTATCAATTTGACATGCATATTCTTAGTTAGGGTCACATAACACTTATCCATTTGCTGATGTAGTATTCCTTCGTTAAGGAGGAATGGGGGCTCCCTTCTCTGAGTTAACAATCCCTCGATTTTCCATCCCCACTCCCTTCACATTCCATAGCCACACATGTCTTACCGACATAATCTATACCATTTCACTCATGTTGCTTACCAAACATGTAGTGCAAATGGGACATTTCCAAAATGCCCAATGGAGTTTCACCCGAAACCCATTTCCAAGATAGGGAAACCCTTCCCATGAAGTTTGGCTCCTACAGGTCATCACACATGATCTTCCTGCAGTGTGTACCCCTAGCACATTCATCAAATAGCCAAAAAGACAATCATTATCTGATAATACAATCCAAATTTGCTTGTTCCATAACCAAGCAATGACATTAGTAATTAAATTTAATGAGAATTTGCAACTCTGTTTACTACAAAAATTGATTTGCTTGGCAATGAGGTGATCCTCAATTGTGGGTCTCTTGTAAGTAGCACCATCATGTCCATTATTATTTTATGCTTACTAGAATAACATAAACACCCACTTACAATGTGTCCTCCTGACACAATTCTATGCAAGCCAATAGTGATTAGTAGTTGTCAGCAATTTCTTAAATCTGAAATTTACATTTTTAAATTGACAATTCGCTCAGCATACAAACTATTTTCATATCCATGAGACTCTTCTCATAAGGTTTGGCTCTTTCACATGGTAGATTCCAGTCTTTGTCATGGTCTTACCCACTTTTCTATGCCCCAAACAATCTACCTAAAACCTGAACTTCCATCAGCCAAACACTTGGTAGGTCTTGATGCATATAACTTTTTCCATTGCTGCAACAATCACTGAAGCATTTTCAGAATCATAAAATTCAAATGCTTCCAGCTGTTATCATATCAATACTACTACACAATCATTGTCATACTAAAACTCCAAGGTATAGTCACATCATTTCTACAATTTAAATGAATTGTTTAGATACTCCTTACTTCACAAGCGTATCATTGTACCACCTTGCCATTCCATAGAGCATTTCTGGAAGCCAATTGATCATGACTACCCTCTTCATGCACTTACTGTCCTGCATTCACATCATCTCTTGAAATTGTTCCAAAATTGTTGTCAATTCATCATTTCAACCATTAGTTATTCATAATGACACATGCACTATCTCTATGCATTCATGCATTGCATCACAACATTTGCACCCATACTTATGTAGGCATATCTACAACATTTACTCATACTTTTCATATGCATCCATTCAATGCATAAATACAAGATTTATAAAATATTTTTAATGCATATCCACTCAATGCTACCTTGCATTGATTCAGGAATACTATGCATTCAAACATACCGTGCATGGCCTAACCATGACTACTTCATATAGGATGCATGACTACAATCAAGATCATCAGTGCCTACTTTCCTTGGGCTACTAAGCTCATAATAACATAATACAGTCATGACACATTTCTCTATGAATGTAGTATAAAATTCAAATACCCTCATGCTATAAGACCTCTTGCTTTTATGACTCCATGCAATTTTCATAATTAAACTCTTACCTTCATGGGTCCTACTTACACCCTTGACATTACCAGTTTGGTTGGTCCTTTGCAGGAGATTACAGAATTTGCTCACCAACTTTTGATTCTAGACTTGTTGCCTTATCCCTTTCTCCATAGGGTTGCTAGTCACGTTCATCGTCATCATCAACACATTCATCCATGTCCATTTTTTGTTGGTTTTTCCACTAATTCCAACATGAATGAAATAATTATCATTAGTGGCTCATTATAAATGTATAATTCTCACTATTCTTACCAACATGTAATATCTTATGCATGCAAGGCATATCCTCATATATTTCATGTATAAAACTTGTAATCATAATTAGCAAGATAGGGTTTAAGGAAATGTTCCTTTTCAAGTCCCTCATCCTTGCATGGAACTCCTCTTCCACACAACAGTTGGATTGACTGCATGGTCTTGCTACCTCTAGGCATGCAATTCCCAGATTTTTGCATATTAACAGCAACACATTTCTCTTTCAAGCAATCACTAGCACCTTGCTGCTCCACACTCAGATTCTGGTGACTCTACCTTGTTCCCTACTGGATAAGCTTTCCAATTCCTATCCACATGCTTCATTCTAACCTCGGGTGTGAAAACCACGCCACTTCTAGAATGATGGCAAAACATACAACTATATTTTGGTTGGGAATGCTAACTTCACTCACCTAGGGTTTTCTTCCTTTTCAGTCTTGAAACTATTGAAAAATCCAATGAGAAAATTCACTGCAAAGCCTACTAGAACACTAGCTGGAACTCCTAAAAATTCCACTAGAAAACCCAATTTTCTTTCTCCCTATTTGGTCCCTTCCCAACTAAGTTTTTGATGTTTCGGATCCTTAGTGGACTAGTCTTCTGACCCTTCGGTGGCCAAGATGACTACATTTCTCTGGCTCTCATCGGAGGCCCTATCAACTATAAGTTTCTACTATATCGGCAGTTTCCGCGACTATATTTTTCTGAAGTAAGCCTTTTGGACGGCATAGACGATGCCAAGGACTATTCATCAAGTCCTTTTCTCACTAACCTTCCAGTGTTTCGAAAGCTAGAACGTCTAATTTTCTCTGATGTATTGGTGGGTTGTTTGTTTATTTCCTTTCGTTGTATTGTCCTGCAGTGATCTACTATTTCGAACTTCATCGGGGAGAAAATTGACTAACCATTGCATCGGCGGTCGGACGCTCTGAGCATCGGGTGGCTAGATGTCTATGCTTCCACAACGGTGACAAACAAACTAATAGGAGTTTCTGCGTCCATAACTCTGTTGGCGATTGGAATGACTAACAGTTGCAAGCTTCTGATCGACGGTTGGAAGCACTAACGGCTACGGCATCAGGTGGTTAGTATTCTAGGTGGCTGCAATGGCGGACTCCAAATAGAATAAACTTCTTTGACATCTTTCATCAGTGTCCTGATCCCTTAATCTTCTCCGCTGTATCAGTGATCGAAACTTCTAGTTGTCGAAATTATAGTTCAACTGACAGATGCAACTGTGGAACCCCAACGACTAAATTCTTTCGATGACGTTCATCAATGGTTTCATCCACTGAACTTTTTGATGGTTTCTACACTTAGAGAAATTTTGGAAATTTTCTTCCCTTGTCTATCACCGCGTCGACCTTCCAAACAACTAACTTTCACCAAAGCCTTCGGTTTTGTCTTCTTCATGTTATCTTTCGTCATCACATCATCACCACCTTCTTCATCTGTCTATCAACGATCCCATCTCCTATTATCCTCCGATGTGTCGACGGCTCAAACAACAACTTTTCCCACTGCATCGGCTGTCGGAGCAATTTTCCTCTACGGCATCGACGGTCAAGGACTATATCCATCAAAGTGATAGTCCTCTAGACAGCCACAATGGTGGATGCAAAATCATCTAAGCATTGGCGATGCAATCAACTAATCATCATCGATCAATCTACTAACCTTCGCTGACGTGTCATCAGTGATCCCTTCATCTTAGTGGCATTGATTGCTGATGGTTTTTAACACTTAGGAAAACTTTTGAAACTTTTCTTGTCGTTGCGTCGATTGATTCATCCTTTAATTCTCGACGATGCTTCAGCAATCTTCGGTAGATCTCTGTCAAAACCACGACTCGATCTTCACCTATTTTCTGCTGACGTTCCAGTGACCCTTGGCCATACAGAGTCATCGTTTCGGTGCTCCCATCATTTAATCATCATTGATGAAATCAACTAAATGTCGTCAATCTAGCTAACTAATTCCACCATTGCCTAGGTCTGGATCAGAGGTTCTTCAGACTAATCTGTCTGCTACATCGGGTGGGCTTCCCACTAAGTCCTCCAATGAGCCGATAGTCTTACACTTAGAAAATTTCATGGATTTCCTTTTTCCAATCCCTCGTCAGGTGGTCTTCCAACTAAGCATTTTGTTGTATCGAAGGATGTTCCCACTCAGTCCTCCGATGATCCAACAAGTTTGGCACTTGGAGAATTTTTCAAACAAAATTTTTTTGAACCTTTTTATGATTTTTGCTGGGCAGAGGGCAACCTACCTCTGCTAGTTGATCTTTCATGGCCCTCTGAGGCCCAAATGCTGCAACATAAGCTATGTCAATGCATCTTCATGACCCATTCAGGCCCATGCTACAACCTTTAGCTCTGATACCATACTGTAACGTCCTCGACCCTCTGACCGGCAAAGAGGACGCTACCAAACCATCGTAAATATTCGGGAAACTAACCCCATGAAGACAAACATGCATAAATGCTGATATAAAATGATTAGAACATAAAACATGCTAAGATGCATAAAACATATAAGGATGCATAGTTACTCAACATATAGTGGAAGCAAACATAAAAATTCCAGCATCAACATGTTCATCATTATGATTCATTAGACATTTAGATTGTAACGTAAATGTAGAAGCAAAATGGACAAGAATGCTTATCTTATGATTATCTCATCCCACAACTAGCTATGTCACTGCAACGTTCCACCCAACCATAGGCCAGTGTGCTCATCAATCTCTCAGCAACACGGCCACCCCTGAGATGGGCATGATTCCTCAAGGAATAAGGGTCAAAGAAGGCTTACACCTAGCCAAGGTACACAAATTGGCCAATCCCACGCAGTAGGATTTATGAGGCCGTCAAGGAGCTAGGAAAGGTTAAATGCTAAGCTGGTGGCCTCAATGGGGAGCTAAGGATGCCTACACTAGAGTTAACCTGACTTCTAAGACACCCACACACCCAACACCAAGAATCAGTCCTTTCTCTGCTTCACACTCCCTCAGGCCCTGAATTCCCTTTCCAATACTCGTCAAGGGTTGTGGAGAAGAAAGACAGCAGTCTAACTTTGTTTGAGTGGCTCCAAACACTAGTTTTCTCAAGCATACCCAGCCTCTAATCCCACTCTCAATAGTCTGAAGACCAACCACTGCATACCATAGTAAAACAAACAGTTCACAGCTCTGTGAAGAAGATGAAGACAATAGGGTGACAAACCCAAACAAAAGGTGAACACAACTCCAGTCAACAAGATGACTCAGAGTTGTTCTTGGCCCCAGTGTGACCAAAACAACTCAGCAGCAACCCAAAAAGGTACTTGCATACACAACAACCCACAACCAGGGGAAGACAACAGCCACAATCTCACAATGAAATGATGGACACATTACACAATCAGTAAATGGGAAAGAAGCCAAACTCCCAGCATGGACAGGGGAAAACTTAGACGTAGACCACAAAATCAGGAGGGTAACACACATACACACATTCCAACACTACAAAAGGGAAAATGATCCTCTTCGCAAGTCGGGCAAAGAACATAGACGATCTCACCATGAAATCCCTTGAATACCTTTCACAGTCCAATAAATAAAACCTAGGTCAAACTCTCTGCGTGAACAGAGGAAGAACAGAACAACTTGTTGTGGGAGGAAATAGATCCACTGAAGAGCAATCGACGAGAGAAGAGAGAACCGAATAGCCCCCCACCTGTGTGACATGGTCCAGAAAAAAACCATAGTGGAGAACCCAAAATTGTGAGTGGAAAAGTGGGAGACTGGTGACTGTTCCCCTACCCTCCGCATGAGGAAGAGCAAGCTCACTGGTGGAGTGTATGTGTGGCAAAGAAGAGCAGTCCTGCCAACCACCACTCCCCAACCATAACTTCTCTCAACTAATCGAACAGTAGAAGTTTAGTGGGAAGTCGACACATGGCAAAATCCCAATGGCCCCCACGGGTTAGACAACTCCCCCTTAACCTTAGGAAGCATGCCCTTTTAATTTAACGTTGCACCGTCGTAGCTGGCTGTACGTTTATTTTAATTGATGTGCATATTTACATGATTCCCAAAACTATAATGTGTTGGATATCACGATATACCATCAGCAATGATCCCTATTGCCGAAACATACACAACCAAATCGATGGTGGGGATTTTTCCTTTAGCTCCACACCACGATTAATTACAAAATATACATCATGTATCCTTTAATGCAAATGAGGTCAAAACCGGGGTATTACAGCAATGGGTTGATAATTTTGGGTAGTCATTGCGTGTCGGTTTCCTGAGTGAAGGTAGCCTCATGTAGGATAATTAGAGATCAGTTGAACCCATGGTGGTTGTCTTGGTGTCGAGGAAGGGACAATTATATTTGTGGTTGTGGAGGATATTCTAGCCATGGGCTTCTCTAGAGCAACAGTCTACCCAATATTTGAAGTAGTTCTCATGGTCGTAGTGACAGCTTTCTCTAGGGATTTTCCCCCGGTAACAAGATTCATGGGAGAACTAGGGATAGAGGGGAGATATTGAGTCGCCAGGGTAGGAATAGAAGGTTGACCAGGATGGTAAGAAACCACACTTTGAACTGTTATTCTAGATAGGTAGAAGCATAATAACAAACAAGAGCATGGTTTTATTTGGCAGTGGATCTTTCCGAAAAACTTGGCATAGGAGAAAAATTATCCTTCTTATGATGTCTCCCCTTATGCGTAAATTGGAAACCATCTCATGGATAGGTCTAAAATACTCATCATTGGATAAAAACAACCTTGAACTAGGTGAGAGAGTGGCATAAGTCAGAGCATTAGTAATGTATACATAAATTGTTCATCCTAAGGAAGTACCCAAAAAGGAGTAGTTGGACCAAACTCTGATGCCAAAGGGTCATCTGAGGGTGGATCACACACCCAATATTATGCACTGGAATGCCCTTCTGTAGAAAAATGAAAAGTTAAATCATGCAAAGGAGGAAATTGTACCAATATAGGGGTAGAGGCAGGTGGATTCTCTAAACAAGAATATTATTCTCCTAATTCAACAACTGAAAAACCTTCCACAGAAGGATCAATTGTGATAGGTTGGTTCATGGTCACCCCTTGTCTTTCTTCCATGGTGGGAGGAAATTCAGCCAACAATCCCTGCAATCTACAGGATATCCTAATAGGTGGTTCATCTGGAATGATGGATAAAAAATTCTACTCTAAAGATAAACAATACTACACAAGTTAAGGTCACAGGAAAACTTAAGTGATAAAAGGGGCTGGAAAATCCGGAACCTCACTATAATTGTCAATTTTTTTTAACTCTCTATATAGCAGGGTCCAACAGTAAAATGTGACAACGAGGATTGGGACCATACGTTTTCCTAGATACCCAACTAATAGGATGAAAAGTGCATAGTAGCTCCTTGACTACTGTTCTTGGTGTATTTCTCCAATAAAACGACCAAAAGGATTTTCTTAGTTGGTATCGGTTCCTAAAAGGGTATCCCTATATACATAAGGTATGTGGGAGCTCAAATATGTGTTAGTGTTGTTTTATGCACAACCGTTCAAAGGGGGCCTTCTGATTTACTATCGAGTATGTGGAGAACATTTTGATATATCTCGAGAGTACATGAAAAGTTGTCTGATATACCGATTGGTATGTATGTAAGAACCATGCGATCCCCAGGATGCAGTGTAGGAAAAGAAATGACGGCTCCTATTTTTATAGACACTGAACACTAGTGGAAAATGAGATATTAGTGACCAAAAAATTACCAAAATCTGCATATCAATGACAACTTTTGGTTTGGCGATTGCTGGTGGCTAATTTACGGTCTTTTATTACGCGACCAAAATTGGTCATTTTTATTTTGGTCATTTATAGCTTGTCAGTTCTTCATTTATTTGGTCATATATTTGGTCATTACTTTGGTCATATATTTGAATCAATGACCAAATATATGACCACAATTATGACCAAATTAATGATCACATGACAAACTAGAATATGACCAAATTTGTTCACGTAATAAAACACTGTAAATTAGCTACAAAAACTGCTTTTTAGTCATTGATTTGTGAATTTTGGTTGTTTTTTTGGTCATTTATGTCTCATTGTTTGGTCACGTATCTCTTAATTTTTTGTCATTTTATATGCAAATATTGATCATTAATATCATTTATTGGTCACTAAGTTAGTCATTTTTAATCGTTTTGTGTGGTTATTATATTTTGGTAATTTTAATGGTGTCCATTATTAATCAATGTAAATTTTTAATATGATATTATATTTAAATTAAAAAAAGAATCATACATTATTTATCATCATCTAATACACATGTGCATTATGAAATGTCACATTAATTAGTTAATTACAACACTTATAAATAATATAAACTACAACCATATAAGTTTTAAACCGCACAAATTATAGTATATGAAATGTCAAGTATTATAATAAATATGAGTTTTATTAAAAACTATCTCCATATAACTTTACATGAAAATCATTTAGTACATGGATCACTTTTCAAAATATAACAATGGCTAAACCATCCCACTTGTACTTGGATGCTAAGCCATACTTAGATCTTGCGGAAGCTTCAAAACCATACTTAGCAGCTTGAAACCCTCACCAACAGGCTCTTCATTCTAAATGGCCCACTTTCTGAGCTTTCTATCTATGCATGTGCTTTTGTATCTGCACTGCATGTGCTTCTGATCTTTCTAAAATTTATATCTGCGCAGGTGCTTCTGTATCCACACTGCAGTATCCTCCCTCCTCATGTTGTTATAAATCTTGCGAGTAAGGTTACCTACAAACAACACATGTTAAGAAATAAATTTTGTTGCTTTATAAAAAGATAAAACAAATAATTGAAAAATGTACATAGTAATTTCACAAGATTTAACACACTACTACATTTCGACCAAAAATCAGACGGCCATATTGTCGGATTTTCGACACTTCCCTGTTGCATGTACGACACTATGATTTTTTTAAGCGTCGGTGGATTGTCGTCAGTTATCCAACATCTCCCGAATACGTCAGTTAAGTGACAGATCAGTTTACCGTCGGTTAAATCTAAAGCTTCGGTTATCCGACATCTAATTCATATAAAACTTGAAATAGACCGTTGCTTAAACGACGCTAATGACGTCGATTAAGCAACTGTTAAGCAACGGCTAATTGTCAGTGAAGCATCGCTTAACTGACGGATATTGGTGGTTTTTTTTTTTAAATTGCTTAACAGACCGTCACTTAACCGACGGATATTAGTGGTTTTTATAAAAAAAAATCGCTTCACAGACCGTCGCTTAAGCGACGGATATTAGTTTTAAAAAAAAAATACAAATGCCTATTCTTTAGAACTTGACCAAATAGAGACCCAGTGAATTACAAATTGTTTTTCTTAAATGGTAAAATCCTGGCATGCAGTTCAGAGACACAAAATATATATGCCATTCAACAATCTCTCCTCTCACTCGCCCTCAAAACCACGATGTAAACATACAGACTTACCTAGTGGATACTTGCATTTTCTAAACGAGATTTATCATGATCGTATTTATACAAAAATATGTTTTTACTGAACTGTCAGCCTCCAAAAATATATCAAACCCGCATAGTGAAAAAGCGTGTGCCCAAGTATGAAAAAATGCCAAAATTTAATTTCCATATGGTCATTGGTTTTTGCAAGGGGTTATATTTGAACATTACACTTCAAATACCATCCAACAAGAGTGTTGACAATAAAAGCAATCCTTTATTTTACCTAAGAGTAGATAAACCCCTTAAAACCTTTGAATTTGACGATCAAAATGAAATACTTCTTCTGGTTTACTAAGAAATCCTTGCAAACAAAATTTCAAAATGAATCTAATAGATTTGATAACAATCCTTGTAAACAAAATTCTGAAGTGAATCTAAGCTCTATAGGCCAATTTCTATCCTGAGAAAAATATGAAGAAATAATGAACAGAAATTAGAAATAATGAATAGCTTACCAAATCAAAATTGATGAGAAAATTGTGATAAATTATACCATATCTCCTCAAAATTAAATAGAACTGACCAAAATCTATACAAACACAAATAATTGCTTGGTTGCACATTAATTATTCAGTGTTGAAGTCATCAAAACCACGATAGCCCCTATTGGCACAAAAAGTCAATTTCAATAAACATTCTGAGCAGTTGTTTGAAACAAGCAGAGATGTTGATCAGAGAACAACAACTTTAGATCAACAACTCTATATGATGCGAAGCAAGCATATGCAATAATATCAAGTTAAATCATTTTTGTTATGATTAAATCATACAACAACGCAAGTGATATTGTCTGCACTGCCTTTTGCAAAGGTAGTTTCAGTCAATTTCCTGGCAGCAGCTTTTAGATCTTCAATTTATTTAACAAGTGAAACTGCTTCCTGCATGAACATTCATAACTGACAGTAATGAAATACATTTTTCATAGGAAGAAGCCATCTGAATAACCCCTTGGGCATAAAGCAATAACCAAAGGAACATGAGGGTCAAGGAAAAATCCATGATGAGAAGAGACATTTTAGAAGCGAAAACGCTTGGATCATTAATAATAAATTACACAATAGAACACAAATCAGAAGCTAACCTCATTTGAGATTACATCCCAAAGTCCATCACTTGCTATAACCAGAAATTCCACATCATCTTTAATAATTTCTTCCTGAAATTTTTGGAACGTGGGAATTAGCAGTGTCTGCCTTTACAAGGTGCAATAAAGTAATCTAGAGTACTTCTCAAATGAAAAGACAATTATTTTTTTTTACCAACAATGGAAATTAAAGTCAAATGAAAGCTGTGCCCTGCTATGTATATATGTTGAATAAATGCATTTTACCTGAATCTCATGTTCTGCAACAACAAAGCGTTTCAGCAAACAATTACCAAATGCACGAGATACTGCCAGCATGCCTCGTACCCTCCATGTTCCTGGAAGGACAGTAACCCCTATCGTCCATATTAGCTGATTTTTTCCATTAAGCTCTAAGCTCAGATCCAAATGTTGCATTTTATAATTCTCTTATTGCTCATGGAAATATTGTATAATAAAGTTCATTCTCCAAAAGCATTATTTTAGAGTACCATCCTAAAATTAGCAGCCATTCATTAGTGTTATGCATTTCTGAATCTTATAAGAAAAATTACAATCATTACCAGCCCACATGACATTGCCTCCAGCTTGCTCAATGCACTGGCGTTCATCGCTTCTATTTGGCTTGCGATCCTCAAAAAGAGGAATGGCTGCATTTAGTATACAATAGTATCAATGGCTAAGAAAATCACCATCTCAAACCATATTTTGAACAAAAATAACTACCAATCCTTCCCCTCTTCCATTCATATCTTGTAATAATAGAAAAGAAATGGAAAGAAAAGGCATGCATTCATGATTTGCAGAATTCCAATTAACTACTTTCATCAAAAGTTTGCATTATCTGATCAAATTAAAATAAGGGATAGTTTATTAGCATTACACGTGAGTAGTGACACACATGTTGACACATCTCTTCCACCTTGGGCTGTAAAAGCACCTCACCTCTCTTGGTGCAATGAATGTGAAGATGATACATCTTGTATCAAATATTTTCTAGCTAAGCTCAAGTTGCAGAAAACAAAATTGAGTGATAGTTTGTTTGGACATGACTTGTCCTCATTTTGAAGTGTGCAAAACATAACCCAATTCTAAACCTAAGCAAGTCCCCAAATAAAATTGACCCAAAATTCAAAGTGTTAACAATACAAAGACAAAATTCTATTATAGAATGGAACATTAACATAAATCATTTTCTTGCCATTAACTTGGACAAATGTTAAAACACACTTAATATGTTCATAAAGAAAAGGAGTTTCCAAAATAGATACTAAAATGAAAGCTCAGGTAAAATAAAGAAACAAATATGGTCCCAACAACAAACCTCGTAACCACATTGGCAAGGCTTTAATTGTCTATCAGTCAAGTCCATTTCCTCTGCCTAAAGTGGACAGATATTTTCCCCGTCATCATTCACAAAGTCCATGCTGTGAGTAGACAAAAATATTGTGCCTCTTTACCATGATTTTCTGGAGTCAAATGTCAAGTATTATCTGTGAGTTGAACTGAAGAACCAACAAAAGATGCACCATTCTACATTTTCCTTTCTGAAACTTTGAAACAAAAAAATATACACCAGTTGGAGTAAGAATTGTGTAGGTGCAGAGGCACACAAGTTTTTATATCCAAGGCATAGCAGCAATGTGTTGTTTGCCATCTAACACTTCCTCTCTAATTCTGTTGGCATACTGTTCAGTTTGAACTACAGTTTGTGAATTCTGAGGAACTTGCCAATTATATATTGTACTTGTTGATCTCTGGAATCTAAATGATACCTTGAGTTGTATCCTTATGCAACAAGCACTAAACAAGATTCATTGTTGTTTACAAAATTTGAATAAGTTTCAAAATCAATGTACAAGGAAGTCAATATACAAAAGTCGTCACGAAGAAATGCCCTTCCACACTACTACCATGCAGCAAATACAATTCTTTGCAAGAAAAATGATCCAAGGGCAGGAAATTTGAGGACATGATACAATCATCATACTTATTTTTTACATGTGGCCTGATCATGCAAGAAACATACCTAACTAGATACGAGAGCAAATCCAAGACCAAATATCAAAACCAAGTATGTAAAAGCAAGCAATTTAAATCAACAAGATGCGTCATATGAGATTCCATCCATATGAATTTTTTCAAAAATCAGCATTCCTCTTTTCTACAATAACTATAGCGTGAGGCAACAATGGATCAGTTCAAGATATTATTAAGCTGTAAAACATAAACCACAAAGCAAGGTCAACTATAAATGTTTTTTGAGAATTTGGGATAAAATTAGCATGAGTAGTACACTTATATTTCAAGGAGTGTACTTCTGACTTTGATACCTGCAAATATGACATGCAAGTCACATTCACCTGATTTCAGGAATGGTTTGACAAATTATAGATTTTCAATTTTTAAATCAAATTTAATGCCAGGTAATCCAAGGGTATACTGTGGATTGCACCCCTTATTATTGTACACAAGGATATAAAAGAGCATAGAACCACTTCAGAAAAAGTTGGAAGACATGAACAGCAAAAACTGAAGGGTCTCCCCATGTAAGGCAATGCCAAGAGGACCCAGAGGTCAGGTTTCCTTGTTGGAGTGAAGTATTGTTGTGCTAAGACCCAAGAGAGAACTGTTGCAACCTCCAGGAATGAAGAAGAGAATATTGACCAGGAGGACACCAAAGGTAAGAGGCATGAGACCTCCATTAATGGCATGGCTTATTCTTAACCTTCTATTGCACCATTCAAAGTAGAATCCAAGAAGACATGGCTTTTACATGATATATTCTTATGGTTTATTCATGATAGTCTAGTTTCCATAGCCTTTTTTGATGGCTATGAAAGCACGTGATTATGGGATTCAGTGCAATTACTTGCACTTGTGCTTTGTGGCAACATTCTATTTTGTGCACGACTGATATAATTAGAGAAAGATGAATACAATCCTATCAGGGTTGGAATTTCAAATGGCGGACACCCGTCAAAATTGCAAGTAACAATGAAAATCTAAAATATTTTCTGTATTTTAAGCCAGATTTTGACGGTTTCCGGAATAGACTTATAATTAAAGAGTTTGCAGCTTACATCCAAGCGCTTTACTTTAAGCAACACATGATCTATCTTTTCTTGAGTCTCATCCTGCGTCATTTGCGGATCCGATATAAGCAGATTGACAACCTCCTGATTTAATTTTGTTTTTGCTTTTTGAACTACATCCTGGATATTCTTTGAATTCTTGAGGTCAACATTGTCAAGAATGTGCCCCAAATCCATATCCTTCGAATCCGTCTATAGATAAGTATCATCCGACATAAAAATAGAAAACATTAATATCAATTTGAAATCATTAATATAATTAGATAACATAAATATGTATAAATACAGTTTTTGAAATTCACAACGTGATATATACCTGCTCATGACCCAATGAGTGTGGCATGCTAACATCTGTCGACGTATCATCTGTCATGGAGCTCTTACCTTGACACTTAGCCTACAAACAAAATATTGACCACGTTGATATCATAATTAAACAAATGTACTTTCTAAAGAAGCAGGTAAGTAAAAATGTGGTATATATACCTGTTGCCTGTAGGGGGGTGTCGGCCTCCCAAGCTCCATTGGGGACTTGCCCCGATCAGCTGACTGCAACAAAGTAATTAAAAACATTAATTTTGAACTGAAACCAATACACGGGGAAAATATTATTTAAAAACATATTTAAATATTGACCACATTGATATCATAATTAAACAAATGTACTTTCTAAAGAAGCGGGTAAGTAAAAATGTGGTATATATACCTGTCGCCTGTAGGGCGGTGTCGGCCTCTCATGATCCATTAGGGACTTGCCCCGATCAGCTAACTGTAACAAAAAGTAATTAAAAAAATTAATTTCGAGTTGAAACCAATACGTGGGGAACTTACCCAAGAGATGGCGCATTCCATGGGTTGGTGAACTTTTATAAGAGAATCATTAGAAATTTGGTGGTGTAAGTGCACCCTTGACTGATTGCACAAGAGGGAAAGTATTTACTTGGACAAAGGCAGCTGCTGTGAGTTTTGAATAACTCGAAAGGAGGGTTATGGAAGCGCCAACTCTTACCATGCAAGACTTTGAGAAACTCTTTATAGTTGAGTGTGATGCTTTATGGGTAGCTATTGGAGGAGTATTACGCCAAGATGGTAAACCTGTGGCCTTTTTCAGTGAGAAATTAAACAAAGCTAAAAAGAAGTATACCATTTATAATATGAAATTCTCTGCATTGTTACAAGCCTTAAAATATTGGAGGCATTATCTGGTACATAAGGAATTATTTTTTATGATGGATAATCAAGCCTTGAACTACATAAATTTCCAAAGTAAGTTGTCCCACAAACGTGCCAAATGAGCTTCATTTTTGCAAGCATACACATTTGTTTTGCAGCATGGAAGTGGTAAAATCATTGTAGTGGCTAGTGCCTAGTAGAAAGTGTGTCTGCTGGCCATTGTAATGAGTGATGAACTAGTTGGCTTTGAAGCAATGAAGAGTGAATATGCCAATGATTCATATTTTGGCAGCATTAATGCAATTCGAAGTATACAATACCATGCTGGCTTGTATTCAATTGAAGACTTTTTATTAATAGATGGATTTTTATTTAAGGGTTCTCAGCTTTGTATTCCCCTTGGATCAAGGCAATAAAATATTGTGAGAGAGATGCACTTGAATGGTTTGGGAGGTCACTTTGGAAGGGATAAGACTTTTGGATTACTGAATGAGAAGTATCCCCAAGGTAACTACAAGAAGTTACAACCCAAGAAAATTGGGCCCTGCAAAATTCTGAAGAAAATAATTGAGAATCCTTATTTGATTGGGTTGTCTGAGGACTTAGACATCAGTCCTATTTTTAATGCTGCTGACCTTCATTCACACTCAGCTGGGACAAATGATGACTGCATGAATGAGTAGAATGAGAAGGAAAACAGCAACTGAACCAAACACTTTCCAAAGAAGAAAAGGGAACAAGTTGAATGAGTGTTAGATACCATATTGGCTGCCACGCAGTCCAGGTCATAGAAACCATATCTTGTTAAGTGGGAAGGCCTGCTAAATTCATACAGCACTTGGACCATAGATTTTAACTTGCTCAAGTACAGCTGAGCAACTACACCCTATGACATTGAACCAAGAGGTTCAAAATTTTTAAAAGAATAGGAGGAGGACACGGAGCATCTTTAATGGACTTCTTCCACATTTCAGTATTTTGTTTTTTTCTGCTTGGTATTTTTAGGGATATTTCTTCCTAAAAATAGGCCTATATTCAATTGCCCTATTTGGGGTCATGGAAAAGAGGGCAATTAAAAGTCTTAGGAGGAGGTAAGAAAAAAAAAACTATGGGTACTGTAGCAGCAGAGTTGTAACTAGGTGCAGATTCTAGTAATCTTTTATTGGTTTTTATTTCTTTTCCTGTATGTAATCCAAGTGTGGATTGAATAAGGAAGACTGTTATTAATCTTCTGTCAGTTGAGTAATATTGATGTCTCTGATATATATTCAGTGTGTACTGTGTTTGCACCATCCAGCTTCTATGTTTTAGTGCCAATACATTTGCGGGTTTAAAGATTTATTCAAGGTGTTGCTCTGCATATCTGGGAAAAGATTATATGCATACATGTGAACAATTTTGAGAAATAATTTGTCGCAGATTGGAGGTTTTATGCATCACTATTTGAACTGTCATCCGGTTACGAGGACCTATGTTGAAGAATCAACTAACATCATCGAATCTATCTATTTATCTAATTACTATAAATATGTATCAAAACAGAGAAATTGGGTTCAGGCTTGTGATGATATTGTATGATGGTTTAGTTGAAGGCCCTTCTAGGGTTTTGGTGAGATGATTAGGAGATTATTGTAAGATGTATGATGGTGATATTTCTATGATACTAATGCTATTGGCTGCTGGTTTGGTTCCCCCTTTCAATCATTGTGCATGGTGATGTGATAAATGTGTTCTATTTCTTCCTTGTAATTTGAATGTATGCATTAGGATTTATTGATGTATTTCTCTTTCATATTATAAATCCATTCCTATAATTCTTAATAATATCTTAGGTGTGAAACTCTACCCCTTAAGGGTATTAAATATTCTGATATTCTTAGGTTCTCTCTTGTTGGCTTGAAGTCTGAACCTAGGGTCATTATAGAGCACGGACAAATAATCACTGCCAGCTTGGACTTTCTTATTATAGATGCAAATATACTTTCAAAGACTTGAAAGGAAGCAACTTATGAAATCTCCATTTCATTCTTTGTTCAACACATAACTCCCTTGGTTTTGGGTATTAATTTTGTTCAGTCCTTAAGACAAGTGATCTTGCATCAAGACAATTTCGAATTTATACTGCTTAAACACAAATTCATTATACGGCTTAAAGCCTACAAAGTGTTTTCCAGCCATACCTTAAAGGGAGAATGATCCAGCAAAAACTCGCAGATTCAATCGCTTCAAACTTACCCCAAATCCTCTGCCTCCACCAGCGATTCCGCGACCTGTAGCTGCTCTTCTTCTTGCCTGCGTGCTCTTGGGAAACTGTTTCTAACCAAACCCGCACCCACACCCAGAAAAATATCGTTGCAGAGGACAAAGGGGCAAGATAAATATCATTGTATCGTCTCCTCTATGGCCCCTCTCCTCTGCTACCCCTCTCCTCTGCATAGTCGGGCTTCAACCCCTTGCTCCAACGTCGGGCTTTGAGCATGCAGTTGATCAACAATTGCAAACTGTGCGAGTGCGGGAGGGAAGGAAGAATGAATTTCACATAGAGGTGGTCCTAAGGCCCAAATAATATTTATTTTGGTGCTATGGAAAATAATATATGGTACAAAGTTATATCTATAATAAGTTTTTATAATATTATAATGTTAATGCATTGACGTTAATTTGAAAAGAACTTGAGTTAATGTGTACAACACAAAAATCCTTGAGTTAAAAAAAACCACTTACACCATTATATTTCTAAATTAGGACCCCGTTCTTCTTCAAATAGAGGATTGTAAATCAATTCATGTTAGTAAACTATTGCAATAAAATTACTATCTGAGGTGATATATCCTTAGGGATCAATATTACATTGTATTTAAGCTAAGTTATGCTCTCAATCCCAAATTAGTTACTACACATTTAGTATTAGGGTACACATATGACCCTAATCATGAACTAGATATATGATACTAAGCCCCATATTAGACAAATAAGGTGATAGGGAACATATCTTCATCATCATAATCATCATCAATCTTGACTTAGTGAACAATGAAGGGAATTTGACACTTTACAAAATGATAAGCAACACTTTCTAAAATTGTATAAATATGCCACCATAATTGTATTGATAAAGGAATTTAGACTAGAGACCTTGTATCAAATGTATTATAACGAGACCATGATAACATATTTAGTGGATATACATGGTATCTTCATGGAAAACACTATTAGTAACATAAAATTGGACAATTGGACTAGTCATAGATTACCATATGACAAGTTGGGCCTATTATTTACAAAGGATGGAAATGAAGCAAATTAAACTTTGCATGACTTGAAGATCCCCATGCTAAAATAAAAAATGATGTAAAAGTCAACATACTAGAATTGCAGTTCATACTAAATAAGAAAAAGATATATATCCAGTCAAAAGGAAAAGAGAATGGGAAAAACCATACTTGCCAACAAACATGATATGACCCTATTTGATGAAGATGAAGATGACCATGAAAATTGAAATTAAATGTTTATATTTCTTGACAACCCCTTGAAGGAGAGAAAAGACAAATCATATAAAGGATTTTGGAATCTCTTGATGATTTTAAACTTTTTTCCTATTTTTTCTAATATGATTTCTTATCTATATTTCACTTTGATGATGGAAAAAATAAAGGTGAAGAGACTTCCACTGTTTTTGCCATTTATTTAACACTTGTAGAAATTGTAGAGAGATTAGTATTTATTAAATGATAATTAAATATGATGATGGACATGAATATGATGAACATGCTGATGATAATGATGATGATGACGATGAGGATGAACATCATGATGAGGATGATGATGGCGATGATGGTAGCATTGATCATGGCGATGATGATGGTGATGATGATGGCAATGATGATGATGAGGATGAGGATGAGGATGATGGCGATGTCAATGATGATGATGAGGATGATGGCAATGATGATGGTGATGATGATGCTAATGATGATGGCAATGATGATGATGATGATGCTAGCCATGATGACGATGAGGATGAAGATGACGATGATTAGGATGAGGATGAAGATGTCAATTTCGATGATTATGATGATGGTGATGGTGATGGTGATGACGATGGAGATGATGATGATGGAGACTTCCACTCTTTTTTCCATTTATTTAACAGTACTTGTAGAAATTGTAGAGAGATTAGGATTTATTAAATGATAATTAAATGAGCTTCTCTTTGTTTCAAGAATATTTTAATATTCTCTACTCAACAGGGACAACCACGTGAAGGTGGAAGCTCATCTCCCCCCACCCACCCACCCCTCACAATATATCACTTGGAATGATGTTCAATCCACTTCATGATCGTCTTCATCTGTATCCAAGTCTACATCTGTATCATCTAATCCAGATTCAACATTATAATGATTAAAGGCTATATCATCATCATCATCATTGTTAGTTTCAATAAAGTGATAATCGTCAATATCATCTTCATCATGAACATTGTCTCTAACATCATCTGCTTCAACTAACTCTTCAACATATTCCTGCGTAACAGTATGATCATAAACATCCAACTCATGTTGATCATCTACATGATCACCTTCTTCTTCCACACCGTCTTCAGCTTCCTCTACAATATTATACTTTACCGGCCTTCCTCTTGGATCATGTCTAATAACAAATGACCAACCTTGTCTACCAGGAACTTCTGAGTAAAATACCTGTTCACATTGACATGGAAGAACATAGGGCTCTGATGTTCGTGACTCAAGAGACGTTGTATTGACCATGGTAAATCCATTAGCATGTTCAATAACATTTCTATCGGGATCAAATCGATTCAATCATAGCTTGTACCATTTCACAACAAAAAGAATTATTTTGAATGGTTTAAAGTCACAGTCAATGATATCTTCCAAATATCCATAATATCGATTTTCTGACAATTCTGGATGTCCGTCGCTTCTAGATGAAATGTTAGTGACCTCGAAGACTACAGTTATCCCAGACTCACATGTTTTCTTTGTTTCATCCAACTTTTTAATGCGATATTTACGACCATTGCACCACATAGCCTTGTGGTGTTTTACCTGCAATTGATAGTAAGTATTTTATGTTCTTCAAGTATGCAAATAAAATGAAATTCATCAAGATGAACATGAATATTGACGTAATTGAAAATATTATGGCTTATATTTTTAATATCATGCTTACCTGTTTATCTTTTAAACCATATGCTAAATCGATTTCCCTTTCTGTTAGATTGCCATCTCCATTGCGATGTGCTTCTTTAACCAATGAATCCAAACCTTCCCATGATAGTCCTCGACCAAATTGATTACATCGTTCAATCCATACCTTCATCCAATCAATAATTTTTGCGACATACAAATGTAGTGCATCCCACTCGCGACCAACTGCATGAAAATAAAATTACATAAATCAACTCATAAATTTATAATTACTTAACACAGTGTAACGTTATAAATATTAATGATGCATATCATTAATGAATATTAAAAATGAAATAATTATGTACGATATTATTAAAATGTATTAACATTAATATTAATCTATAAC
>LPNX011089596.1:109680-192006 GCA_001517045.1 Pseudotsuga menziesii
CCTAAAACAAATGTCAATTCATATAAGTTATACAACGAATTAAACAAATTACATGATGATGCATGAAAAATATTTTTTCTAATTACCTCATGTATTTTCCAAGATCATATATGACCTATTTGACATTATTGTCAAAGTTGTCTAGGAGAGATCATGTACATAGTGACACCATTCCATAGCTTAAGTAGTTCATCAACAAGAGGCTCGATATATACATTCATATCTTTAACTATGTACTTAGCTAAAAGAAAACAACAAATACAATACATATAAGTAAATGAAATATATATATGACATGAATATGCAACAATATTGATCTTCATGACAAATTAAATACTAATGCATTAAAAAAACATTGTTCTAAAGTACAAATTATACCTAGAACAATCATTGCCAACATTATATGCTCCCTCTTTATTGACATCCATGGAGGAATGTTATTGTTGATAACAAAACAGGCCAGACCGAGCAAGTAGATCTCATCTCTTTAAATGGATTCACACCATCCACTGCCAAAGAAAGTCTAGCATTGCGAGGTTCTTCTTTAAAGTGTGGCCATTTTTCCTCCATGTTTGTAAATACAGAACCATCTACGGGCATTCGAAGAATATCATCTCCACTTCTATTCCATGCATGGTAATCCATAAATTGTGCTATGTTTTTGCACCTAAACAGTCGTTGCAAGCGTGGAATAATGGGAACATAACGAAGAACCTTATGAGACACCTTTTTGGTTACTTGATCTGTTCGGTATCTACTGCTATGACATATAGGGCATTCTGTTACAAACTCATACTGATTATAATATATAAAATATTATCATTAGGACATGCATCAATTGCTTGATAGTCCATTCCAACATATTTCATGATATTTTTAAATCTCGGTATGTGCGAGGTAATTTATTTGATGGTGGTAACAAATATTCACCTATCAAGCTGTTACAACAAATTCTAAAAAAATGGTTAGCATAAATATTTGAAGAGCATAATATTAACGACAACAAATACATCCTTATTATTTTTATGATGAAGTACATATACCAATACAAATATTATAGCAACATAAATCAAATCATACATATGCGAACGATGAAAAATATAATCACATACGTACCTTAACACCAGTGTGATGGTTGTGTTTGAAAAACCACTCATAACCTTCAAGTTGATTATCAGCAACACAGCAGAGAGAACACTTATGCGGGAGCCTTCAAAAAGCGGTTCGTTTACCTTCTCAAGTGTAGGTAAATCATGAAGATCTTCAAAGTCATCAATTGGCGGTGCATGATGTTGATCATCGTCCATTCTAACATTAAATGCATCATTGATTAATGTATTTGCACCATCATCCTCAATATGTTATCGTCATGATCATCGTCTAATTCCATATCATCATTGACTTGATCATGATCAGTATTCGCAGGACCTGCTTATTGATGTTCCTCCTGCGCTAGTTGTTCCGCAGTTACCACATTCTCCATGTTTGGAACAGCCCTAGGAGGCCCTTGCTTTATAATTACAATTAAAACATCAAACAAAGAACGTTAGTCATGTCGATTAAGTAACAAAAATAAAAATGATACAATATAGAATTACAAAAACTCTCAATATAAAGACCGCATGATATATAATCATGAATTATATTGACTTACCAATGGATGATATTCATGCCCCCCCTCAACATGTCCATGTTCCCTACAATGTTTTTTAGCTTTTTCGATCAGCAACCTTCTCTTATTAAAGCCCCTACATTGACTGCAAGGACAATAACATTTTCCATCACCCCTTCTTTCCACTCGATCCCACAACCTAGCAAGCAATTGTCAATTTTGTTCTGGATCTTGATGACCTGTAACATTATTGTTACGTGGCATTTTATTACTCAAACCCTAAGAACAAAGTACGAGCAAACCCAAGTATATGATGAGTCTTCTTTTCCACAAGGGTTAGAACCAAATCCACATGAGTCAACCCTAACTCAAGAGTACAAGACCAAGTATATAATGAGTCTTCTTTTCCACAAGAGTTAAAGCCAAATCCACAAGAGAAAACCCTAAGTGAGGGTAAACCCTAACTCAAGACAAAACCAAGTATATGATGAATCTTCTTTTCCACAACAGTCAAAGCCAAATCCCTAGCAAACCCTAATTAGTGAGGGTAAACCGGCCTAACTCAAGACAAAACCAAGTATATCATGATGAATCTTCTTTTCCACAAGAGTCAAAGCCAAATCCAAAAGAGAAATCCCTAACTGAGGGTAAACCCTAACTAGTTAAGACAAAAAAAAGTATATAATAAATTTTCTTTTCCACAAGAGTCAAAGCCAAATCCACAAGAGCAAACCCTAAGTGAGGGTAAACCCTAACTCAAGACAAAACCAAGTATATGATGAATCTTCTTTTCCACAATAGTCAAAGCCAAATACACAAGAGAAAAACCTTATAAGTGAGGGTAAACCCTAACTCAAGACAAAACCAAGTATATGATGAATCTTCTTTTCCACAAGAGTCAAAGCCAAATCCACAAGAGCAAACCCTAAGTGAGGGTAAACCCTAACTCAAGACAAAACCAAGTATATGATGAATCTTCTTTTCCACAATAGTCAAAGCCAAATCCACAAGAACAAAACCTTATAAGTGAGGGTAAACCCTAACTCAAGACAAAACCAAGTATATGATGAATCTTCTTTTCCACAAGAGTCAAAGCCAAATCCACAAGAGAAAACCCTAAGTGAGGGTATAAAACCCTAACACAAGGGAACAAAGTTTCTCCAAGAAATATTTACCAAGAATAAACCAATTAGAAATTAACCAAGAGATACTTCAAGAGAGAAGTCACCAAAGAGCAAGACCAAAATCCAAGACCAAGTGGGAAGATCCCCACAAAAGAACAAGGCCAAAAACCAAACCCTAAACCAAGAAATTAACCAAGAGATGCTTCAAGAGAAAAGTCACAAAAGAGCAAGACCAAAATCCAAGACCAAGTGGGAAGATCCTCACAAAGGCACAAGGCCAAAAACCAAACCCTAAACCAAGAAATTATTAACCAAGAGATACTTCAAGAGAGAAGTCACCAAAGAGCAAGACCAAAATCCAAGACCAAGTGGGAAGATCCCCACAAAAGAACAAGGCCAAAAACCAAACCCTAAACCAAGAAATTAACCAAGAGATGCTTCAAGAGAAAAGTCACAAAAGAGCAAGACCAAAATCCAAGACCAAGTGGGAAGATCCTCACAAAGGCACAAGGCCAAAAACCAAACCCTAAACCAAGAAATTATTAACCAAGAGATACTTCAAGAGAGAAGTCACCAAAGAGCAAGACCAAAATCCAAGACCAAGTGGGAAGATCCCCACAAAAGAACAAGGCCAAAAACCAAACCCTAAACCAAGAAATTAACCAAGAGATGCTTCAAGAGAAAAGTCACAAAAGAGCAAGACCAAAATCCAAGACCAAGTGGGAAGATCCTCACAAAGGCACAAGGCCAAAAACCAAACCCTAAACCAAGAAATTATTAACCAAGAGATACTTCAAGAGAGAAGTCACCAAAGAGCAAGACCAAAATCCAAGACCAAGTGGGAAGATCCCCACAAAAGCACAAGGCCAAAAAACAAACCCTTAGGAATTTCACATTTCTTGTCCAAGAGATAAGTGCGAGAGTGAGTGTGTGAGATAATGAACCTAGGCCTACATCTATATGAGTGTGTGTAGGAAATGAACCGACATGTCGGATATGCGACGGCGGTTTCCATGTTAAATAATTGACCAATTAAGTGTATTTATTTAAATAAGTGACCAATTTGAGGCATCGTCGCTTAGGCGATGCTTATGAGACTAGTTGTCGCTTAAGCGACGCTTATGGCCACATCTACAAAAAAAAAAATTATCCTTGTGATTTTTTGTAAGTTTAAAAAAAAAAATCCACGCGCCGTCGGATTTTTTCGTCGGATTTTGGATCTAAATGTAGTAGTGACATGGAAGAAAGAAATAATTCCAACAAACAGCAGGTGTACTCAAAATGCATAAACATTTAGAACCAGCAGACCTACAAATACATGACCATGAAATACCTCTCTATAAGGCCCGAAGATCAATGGCATAATTGCGCTTGAAGCAAGAAATTATTTTCGAGCAATATATGAACAAACTTTGCAATGAATAATTTTAACTGGATTTCCCAATACCTCGGTTCTTATAACATCTAATTCATCCTTTTGACCCGCTCTAAGGAAGAAATCATAAAAAACTAAAAGATCAAAAAAAATAACACTGATTCTAGTATAAGAATAATAATTAGAAAATAATTCAAATAGAGTGAGACTCTGTTACAGAAAACGTCCCAAGGTGTTGGTTTCCTCTCTGGAGTGTTTCTGAAATGGGAATGCTTGAGAAAAATATGAGAAACATTTTTTTTGTTTTATGTTTCCAATGTTGGGCTCCACTGCAACCCACCAAAACATAAAATTGTTTAGGTTTCTTTGTCTCTTTGTGACGTTTGTGAGCCGATAATTGAGCTACAAAATAAGGGGCGTTCATAGGAGATATTTCCTGAGAAATCTAAGGGTTTCTCTATTTTGAATATTTTTTATGATATTTTAGAATTTTATGAATCTTTGCTATTCAGATTTCTTCACTCTTCTTGAAATTATACTTCTTCACTATTCTGAGAGACTAATGGTTTCTTATGATTCATGTACTTCTATGGAAGAGACTTCAAGATCCAGAAAATTTTTGTTATACAGTGAGTATTGTGAGTCTGCCTTGAATTGATGTATCCTTATGCTTATCTATGAACATCGAAATGCTTAATGCAGTCTCTCTCCCCTTCCCCATTTACTAACATTTTTAAAAGTGGTGTTAGGGCTTTTAGATGGCACTATGCAACTAGGACCACCACAAATCATGTATAGCAATAATTCGAAAGTATGCAAAGGATAGTTAGATATACGTTATAACCCAATATTATCAAAGTATAATTTCTTTGCATAATCTTTCATGCACATGTGGCACTGATTCTTTAATTGGTTTATTTAACCTTGTAGTGCTCCTATTAATTAAGGTGGATTCTACATTTGGGGTATCATTTTTCCTACAAGAATGACCCCATTGGATAGATTCCCATGGATGTATCCAAAAGAAAGTTCAATTGTCATAGATCATCTCTGAAGCACATATTTAAGAGTCTCTCATTATAAAATAAAGCATCCTCATGCTCCTGGCTGAATATTTTATTCTTCTTAGGTTACTCTGTCTCAAGTTTGAATGGCAAAAGAGGATACTTTTCATGGATCTCTCTCTTCTAGATAGAGGCCTACTGCCAAGCATGTTTGCAAGGAAATTAGGGTGTTTGCATGACCATAATTGAATGAAGAGTGAGAAACAGGAGATGGATTAGAAAAGGTGCATCAGTCAGCCTATGAGGTATTGGTGTCTACAGATTCTTTGTTGTTCTTTTTCTTCAGGTATGCCTTAATGTTTCTTGGCCTGGTAACAGCTGTAGAAGTTACATTATTAATAGTTTGGATTCCTGATTTCATACTTTCAAAATTCTCTCTTTCTGTATTAATAAATCTTTAAAAAATTCGGATATCAAAGACATAATGGTAAACAAACTAATCAATTCCCCCCTTTATTTTCTTTTCTAATTTGAGAAAAAATGTTTCCTTACAAAACAAAAATAAAAGTAACTTGAGATTACCTTATTTCAATACATACCTTGAATAGGGAAAGGTTTCATACGTATGAATGTTATCACAATGACATGTATAGTATCCTTCTGAATTGTCATTATCATCATATTATACCCATTACTGACATAAATTATGGTTTCCAGTAATGTGCAACACATGGTAAAATTTCTTATTTAAATGCATGTCCAATACAAGACCTATACCTTTTAACTGCACCATCAGGATGAATTCCAATAGCATCTAATGTCCCTTTATCATTGACAAGTCTAAACTACCTCTGCAGCTTGGACTCCAATAGATCATCTGCCTATATGAAAGGAATCATGCAAAAGCCATGTGTCTATTAAAAAGGAATAAGGATGGAAACTTGAAAAATAAATAATCTTTTTCCCTTAGTAATTTCTAAGCTTGCATAGTAGCATCCAAACCTCAACATGAACAAGTATCCTTGAAAAGAGCATGTCTAGTTACTCTTTGTGCAATCAATGGAATATTTTCTAATTACTCAGTGTTGTAGATTAGGATTGTTACATGGATATATTTTTCTTTGAAAAACACTACTTATATTAACAAAAAATATGATACATATATAATGAACAACCAAGAACATGAAAAACCACTTGGTTGTGTTGTCCTTGGATGGAGATATGTTCCATTATATGGAGATTTCAATGAGTAGAGGACTGCTGGAGTTGGCTTTCCAGTGTTTGATAAAGTGTTACCATAAAGAGCATAACCTAGTATGTAGAAACATAAGATGCATTCTGCATATGCAAATCAATCACTTGCTATGATTTTGAAATAGCTTTCTAACATGTTACTAACAACCTACTTATAACAGGAATATATCCATTCAACGAGAATGCAAAACAAAACTTACCAATCATAGATTCACAGCAAATCGAAAAGAAAGATAACTTTCATTAACAACATAGATCAAAAGGCTTTAATTCTCACATTTATAAACCTTCAAAAATGGAATGTACTTTATGAAATAGTAATGCACATATTCCACTTATTCTTACATATCCAGCACATAAAGATTTTGTGTTCCCTTCAAGTTCCCTTAAATTGTTTGACCATAATATAAGAAAAAAAATGCTTTTCAATTTTCAAAATGTGGTGCTACTATGGTTAATGAATACGAGGGCAACCTTATCTCATAAGACAATTTGTTTAACCATAGGTAAGAGAGGACTTGTAAAATGGTCAAGGAGTTGAAAAATATGTTAACTGCCTATAAAATGGCATATTGAGATTATTTTGACAAGCCTATCTAGATTCTGGCATTTGGTGAAGAACATATCAGCTTCCAATAAATTTGTTGCATTCAGGGATGTTGTTTAGACCATAGAAGCATATAATTTATCATGATTTACCATTGTTTTTAAATTATCTATGTTATAGAACACCTTTAAGATATCATTTGTATTGTATGCAGTCATTTAGATGTCCATTTCCAAATAGTCTAGAAGTTTAAAGATGGGCCTCATGGTACAAATCTCATAGCTGACAGTTGTCGGATCTATCACAAGGCAAAAACAATCAAGCATCTTCTATGGTGTTGCAAGGTAGCGTGAACTTTCTAGGAATTGATTATAGCAGAATATTATACTGTTCATTTCCCCCTTATACAAGTTGGGGGGAATTGTTAAGGATAGAGGGATGATTAGTTGGGTAGGAAGAGCCATATCAGATACTCAAGACTGGTAGATATATCCTTCTTATGTAAGATGTTGTTGAGATACTTTTAAATTAAATACTAAAAACTACACTGCCAATGAGATATTGACTATCTTGAAGTTGGGGCCAAAGTAGACATGCTCACCCTTCTTGCTTATCTAGGCAAGGGAAACAAGCAAACCTCTACGTTTGCTGGAAATGCAAGAATGTTTGATGTATTTTATCCTGTGCATTAAAAACACATAATATGCATTTGTTTCCAATAGTAATTTCAAAACATGTTCTTTTACTTGCAGGTTTTACCATAGATAATGGGAAATTTGTAGCTAAAAGTTTTATGGATGACCAAATATTTCCAAGGTATAACGTTGTGTTAAAGTGAAACACGGTTCTGTGCTAATGTAGATGTGTTAATGGTGGCCCCATGCTTATGTGAATTTTACAGAGGAGGCAAGATGCAAGTATTGGGTGTCTTTAATGGAATAGATATCCTTGATTCGGGATTTGTAGCCAAATATCATCACATTGTAAATTTGAGACATTGTAAAGGTGTTCCACCCTCTCTAGTCAAAAATACTTGATCAACCAAAAAACTTACTAAAATTATTGCAGAGAAAGTACAAAGATTCTTAAAATTTATTACAAACCATTGCTGAAAATTGTGGCCACTTTACTTACAAAACATTTCCAAAAATGTACACATCCATGGGGATTTAGCCAGAAAAACTACATAGAGGCACATTCTATGTGTATAAACTTACTGCTTAGAAATTGGATGTCATTTTTTTACCATAAAAATTGCAAGAAGCACTTAGAAATTTTCTATATATCACAGGGACATGTCCCCACACCAAGGGGACACACCCCTTAAGTTCCCATGTTCTGAGGGATGGTAGTATGGGCAGGGGGCAACTCCTTTTGGATAGGGATAAATTTTGTGATGTTGGGGACATTCCTTCTATCCCTAGATAGTTCCCTGTTGGAAAAATGTATGTCATGGGTGTCTCTCAGAGCATTGATGGGTGTCTAGATGTCCCTCAATTCCTAATCAACCAAGCATGGTGCCAAAAAACTTCCAAATTGGCAAATCTTAGAATGAAAAAGAAAAATAAGCAATAAAATGAAGAAAACACATCCAACGCTAATGCAGTCATTTCCTCTGTATATTCTATTCATGTTGACTATTTCTTTGGGCATTTGTGGACATTAATAACATTATCTTATTTGATATTATCTGTCTTATCTTAACATCAACAACTAAAAGATCAAAAAAAGCATGTTGTCATCTCCCGTTCTTGTGATTAAAGTGACATTTGATCTTAAGTAGCCTTCAGTCAGTCTATTTTGAGGACAAGAATGTAAGGGAATTCCCATTAACTACCAAGTCTATAAGTATGGGAAGCCATGATTTCTTTTAGATGGAAGACCTTAAATACTCTGAAGAACAGATTAGTGAGCTTGATAATCCTTTTTGTGATGTGGGTATTTTCCAATCTAATGCATTTGAGACCCCTATTTCCATTCATGAAGAATTACATGCTGCAAAACTGCCGGAAGTATCCCAAGTTTCATAGAAAGACAATGGAGTGGTAGATAATGGCAATGAAGCAGACCCAGCTCATGTGCTTCATGGTCTTGAACAATATGCAGGTCATGCAGGAGTTTCCCATTTGGTGACTTGGAAGAGGAATTTCTTACCATGGATAGGCTCTAGGAAGAGATCCATCATAACCTAGGCCTATTTGTAGTCCAGAAAAAATGTTCAGTCAAGAAAGAAAAAGGCTAGAAGCGAACACTTGCTTGCAAGATTTATGAATAGCAGAACAACCTCTGGAAGGGAACACTTGTAGGAAATATTTTAGAGGATCATGCAACGGGTTCAATTAAATTGTACAGCCAACTTTCACCTTCAATGAAAATTCTTGAATACCTGAATCATGTGGAGTTATGCTCACCAACAACAGAAGATGAGGCTTTCTCAAAAACATTTGAGAGCTTACTACTAATAAGAAATTAAATGCTGTAATAAACAGGGCAGAAAGCTATTTCTAACATAATGAACCATAAAAATGCATTCATAAGCTAAAAAGAAGTTCACCATATAACTAGACCAAAGAGACAAGATGCACAACCATAGAAATTTGAGTTTCGGGTTGAGTGTGTTATCTTCCTAGGTGTTTTAGTGTGTTTATATTTTCCTTATTATTATATATAATAGTTAAGTACAACAAGGAAAGTCTTATGAAGCTCTCTCCCAAGAAGAAGTAGATCAAGCTCTTTGAGGCTTGTTACAATAGTAAATGTAGAAGTAGAAAAAGTGAGGAAATAGAAATGAGTAATGGAAAAATAATGGAGAAGAGACCAGGTTCCTTAAATATGTGGGCCTATGGATTCAAGCACTTCCATAATTAAATATTGAAAAAGAAAAACACTTATTTAGATGTTGAGGCTACTTGTGGCTATATTTATAAATTTGATTTTTATTAGATTATCAACAAGTGATCATAAATTTAACAAGTCTCCCCAACAAATGATATCCAAAAAAATGTTAATGATCAATTCAAATGTTAAGAAACTTTTCATGTGTCGATTGTAGGGTCTTACATGAGCTGGAATATCACTAATTTTATGACTGTGATAGGGTTATATCAGACTTAAATTCCAATTTGAGGACTGGTGAGCTGGAATATCACTAATTTTATGACTGATATAGGGTGCTATCAGACTTAAATTCCAAGAATGAATCTATCCATTCAAGCAATCGTTTAAGCCAACGAATTTAAGGACATGCTGCAAGTGAACACAGAGACAAAATTTCAATAAATACAAAGTGGCAGGCAAAAATATTTTTAATTTCATATTTTAAGAAAACCATAAGCACGAAATCTACTTATAATGCTTGCATAATCCTCAGGATTTATTTTATAGTGGAGAATGCATTTCCTTCTATGCATGAAGTGATTATGAAATGGATCCTAGGTAGATCTCGATGGATCTAATTCCAGGTTCAATCTCAGAATCCATGGATCCATCAACCAAGGTTGGCAGATCCGGTAACACAAGAAAAACCTAAGGCAAGAAAGAAAAGTCTAATGTAGACAAAAAAAAGAACACATAGGAAAACTCAACCATAGAATTCCCATGTTGCATGAAAAGTAGAGTTGTATCCCCAGTGACCCCATATTTCCGTATAGGAACACACATGCTGTCATATTTGGTAACGAAGTCCCTAAATGCATATTCATCACAACAGTTGTTTGATTATATTATGGTTATGCATGAAATTTTTTGTTTGGGAATTTTCATGGAAACATACGTTATTTATCGGTTGATGCCAAGTGGACTGCATGGATTTTATGGATTTTTGGTTTTATAATTTTGGTGTACATTGTTTGGGAATTTTCATGGAAACTTAAAGGATTTTATGGGTTGATACCAAGTGGCCTGCATGGCTCTTATGGATTTATGGTTTTATGATTTTGTTGTATGTTGTTTCCTGTGGCAACTTTGATAGACAGTTCACTTGACCGGATTGAACATATAGCAGAGTTTTAGCCCAGTATGCTTTTTTCTTGCTTGTGTTGGGATTCCTGGCAGCCCACTCAGTTTATTATTGTTTATATTAATAGTTGAAGGAAGTATTTAATAAAAACAAATAAATAAAAGGATAGATAAAAGGATATTTACAAAAATACTCACCGGCATCATCCTAATTCCAAATGAAAATTCCATGTTTCATTTTTTATCATCCTGATTCAAAACCAAACAGAATATATTTTAGCTTTTGAACAGTTTTCACGTCTTTGGATTCCTTAGATTCTTCGCTCTTAGATTCCTTGAAACTTCTCTCCTCCTTTTTGGAATGGGATTTGATGATCCCTCCGCATTTTGTGCAGCAAAACATAAAGCATTTCCATGAAAACCTAACTAACAAAAAGAAATAAAAATTATTGAGAACCAACTCGTCTCATTGAAAAGCAAACTAATAAACATGCACATACCTTTTGAGTTTCCAAGCTTGCTACTTTTTTGTTTGGCTGGGAAACATTTGTTAGATGCTCCTAACAAATCCAATTAACAACACAAATACTCTATTGTGAACATTTTGAAAAGTATAGAAATTCTACAAAAACCCACTAACATAAAGCCATATTGTATAGATTCTAGAATCTAGATATATAATAAAGACCTTTCCTAATACAATTATAAATTATACAACACAAAACACCTCATCAGATGATTCATCTTCACTTCTCTCATCCTCACTGCTTTCTTCTATTGGTTTCCCTTTGGCAACATTTATTTTCCCTGTAACATTTGTTTGCAATGTCTTTTTTACCTACATCTAGATAACCCATTGAACATTCATAATTAAGTCAAGGCGCCAACAAAGTAGAATAATTAAGGAATAAATGCATTTTTTCTGAATTAAATCTTTAAGGAACAAACCATATCACCGTCTCTTCTTCAGAATCACTTTCAGAACTATCACTTGATTCTGTTTTACCATTTCTTAATTCCATAACTGACCCATTCTTTTCCAACACTGGGGTTGTCTTTGTTGGAGAAACCACTTTAATTGCAGGTTCCAACACACACTATGTACTAGAATGAATGAAGACATGCATAGAAAAAACTTAGTATGTATTCCATGCACCTTGAATGGCTACAGGTCCATTCATTGGTCGGGTCCTCATGGGTATCCATGGTCTTGAGAAAATCCCCCCTAGACTCCCAAGAATTTTTTCACCCTAAACAATACCAAAAAAGAAAAGAGTCAAGATAAATTGTTTTCAAATCTAAATTCCATAATTACACAATCCTAGATAATTTTATTTTTACACCAAAACATACCAAATTAAGGAGCATAAGTGTTTTTACTCCCCTTGCAACATGGGACTGAAATGAATAGTAAGATTGATTTCTTGCATTTTAAACAAAATGGTTGCTTAAATGGTGTTAAATTAAGAGAATCTGCTCTGATTGATTCACTCATTCTTTGTCAGGATAGGTGATAAAGGGATGGAAATGCAAACAACAACGTTCATTAGGAAAAATGGGTAACAGGTTCTGTAGTAGAACAGAATGAATACCAAACCAATATAGACATCCCTCTATAATTCTAGAAAGCAATGAATCAATGAACCTACCTAACTAAAATAATCTAATCCAATTGGATTCAGGTCCTTTTGGGATTATCTGAGACTAATTTGAATCTGCCATGGGATGTAATACTCTTGAGTCTTAAGGCACCATTCACTCTAGTAACATGACAAAATGATTTGTGCATATCTTCCAAGGTCTACCTTCTCGAACCATACTATTACCAAATGATCTCTATGGATTCCAACAGATGGATATGGGTCTCCATGGTCTCAAGAAAACCCCCCCAGACTCCCCAGAATTTTTTCACCCTAAACAATACCAAAAATAAAAGAGTCAAGATAAAATGTTTTTAAATCTAAATTCCATAATTACACCATCCTAGATAATTTTATGTTTACACCAAAACAAACTAAATTAAGGAGCATAAGTGCATTTTACTCTCATTGTAACATGGGACTGAAATGAAGAGTAAGATTGATTTCTTGCATTTTAAAAGAAATGATTGCTTAAATGGTGTTAAATTAACAGAATCTACTCTGATTGATTCACTCATTCTTTGTCAGGATAGGTGATAAAGGGATAGAAATGAAAACAACAATGTTCTTTATGGAAAATGGGTAATAGGTTCTGCAGGAGAACGAAATGAAGACCAAACCAATATAGGAATCCCTCTACAATGCCAGAAAGCAATGAATCAATGCACCTACCTAACTAAAATACTCCACACTAGTTGGATTCAAGTCCTTTTAGGACTGTCTGAGACTAATTTGAATCTGTTACAGGATGTAATATTCTTGAGTCTTAAGGCACCATTCACTCTAACAACATGATAGAATTATTTGTGCATATATTTCAATGTCTACCTTCTCGAACCATACTGTTGCCAAACTGTCACTATGGATTCCAACAAATGGATATGCTGAGATAAATTCTACAAACAGTGAACCAGATATGGTCTCTTGATGCTTTATTTACAACATTAAATATTAATAAATATTAACAGGTAAAGAGTGAATCTAGTCTACTAGCAAAGGCTGTCAGCTGTGCATGTACAACCACCAAGGTCTCCATTTACAATCTGATAGTTGTTTACAAGAATACCTATGTTGTTGTATGCATTGGTTTTAATCTGGTGAGACTTTGGCTGAAATTTAGGCATTGTACTAGTTAAACCTTTTGTATTAGTCCAGTTTGAGGGAAATGTACCATTGAAAAAGGCCCCACAAGTAAATATAATAAATTGCAAATACATACAGAAGAGGAAGGCATGATAAACTTCACTTGGTTTCGAATCAACTGCTACTTCTATTGGATATCAATATCTATGAGTCTACTTCGACTAGCTACCGATCTGCGTAGGGTATGGGTTTGCGGCTTGTTGATTTCTCTCTATTTTTTTTCCATTTTCAGAAAGGAATTTTTCAGGGCCCTAGTCAATTTTTTGCCGAGAACAAAATTTTCAAACATTGGTAGATTGAGCTTTGGGTGGATAGAGATTTGACCCATGTATTGGTGAAATCAAAACCATGAAATCTAACTTATCATCCGAGAATGCAATGATGGACAAACTACAATTAGGGATAATGGCCATCAATAAACACAGGGTGCTCCTTTGTGAACTCAAGACAGGGATATTTTTGATAACATTTCCAAGGAAACCCTCAATGAACCCAAATTTGACAATTTCAAGAATTGTGGCTGAAGACACATGTTTTTTTATACCAATAGAAAATAGAAAAAATAGTGAAAAAATCTTACCTATTCTTCCTTGATGGGTAGTTCCTCCTCTTGTATCAAGATTTTATATGCCTGGGAACAAATAATTTCAAGAATTATAGGACTGATAACACCATCGAGGAAACCCTCAATGAACCCAAATTTGATAATTTCAAGAATTGCGGACAAGCTGAAGACATGTGTTTTTTTACCAATAGAAAATAAAAATAGCCCTGGTGAAAAAATCTGAGTGTTCTTCCTTAATGGGTAGTGCCTCTTCCTGTATCAAGATTTGAAGAGGACAATGGTTTTGATGGAGTTTTCTTCTCCCATCAATGAAAACTAGAAGAATAACTAAAACTCTTTAGCTAATTCACATTTACAACCTCAACTGAAAGACATACATTTTCCCTCCAAAAGTTTTCACAGACAAATAACCATATAATGCAAAGGTTGTATTACAATATCTTTTTGATTTCATAGTTTTTGTATTATGTATAATTATTTCGTAATATTATTCATTATATTTTAATAAATATTATATATTACAAATAATTTTAATGTTATATACCTATTATATACTATAATGTATATGTATAATAGTATAATTACATTTATTTTAAACCAGCGTAGATCCAAATCCTAGTCTCTATCAAGAGCCGAGAGGGATCAAATCTCTCTAGGTGCAAACCTCTTCTTAAGTATTACACTCAATGAGCTATCAACTTTGGTGTGTCCTATATATACCATTGATTTGATTCAAACCAAAAGACACATCTTTTTATTTAAGGTCAACATATAATATATTTATTATTAATATTTAATATTATTTATGGCCAACATATAATATTTAATATTACTTTTTATTTTGTTATGAACGAACATTACAATATCTCTCCATAAATGGTTTTACAACCATATGCAAGGCCCTCCTAAAACCATGGGTTGTTTAGGAGGCCTTTCACATGGTCTTAAAACTATTTGCAAGGCCCTCCTAAACCATGTACGATAAAACCATGGGTTTTTTTAGGAGGCCTTGCACATGGTTTTAAAACCATGTGCACAGTCCTCCTGAACCATATACAATAAAACCATGGGTTGTTTAAAAGGCCAACATTTTTTTGCAAATAATTCAATTTTTATTTTTTTATTATTTTGTTATGTAGGAACATTATAACATCTCCTCCATATTGTGTTTTTTTTATGATCCACATTTTTTTGGGGGATAATTAAATTTTTTATTTTTTATTGTTTTGTTATTTTTTACTTTTTTATTGTTTTGTTAGGTAGGAAGATTACAACATCTCCCCCATATTAGGTGCCGACATTTATTTATTTTTATAATTAAAAAATCTATTTTTTTATTAATAAAAATAACGTTACGTAACGTTACAAGATCTCCCCCATACTGGGATGTAGAGAGCCTCTCGGCTCAATAATATTTAATTATATTATATTATATGAATTAATATTATATATAAAAATTAATATATAACTATATATTACACAAGTACAAAATGATCAACTTAATCAACGCCTCTAAAACCTTACATTGGTTAATTATAATCCTTACATTATAATTAGTATAATAATCATCAATCACCCTTATAATATTTATCATATATTTTTTTAATAATTTATGTTACTATGTGGTTGGAAAAGTAAATTTTTTTTGGCATAATATTCTATTCTTATTAATTTGTAAATGGTAAATCAATTATTAAATTGAGTTTTTTTAATAGTGATATCATTATTATTAATATATTTTTTGTAATCATTTTATTGTTTTTTAGATCTTGTACATTTTTTAATTGGAGTTATCAAACATTTCAAGAGCATGAATACGGTGTTCGTATGTTATTAAAGATCATGATAAAAAACATGACCAAGGCTATGAAAAATTTCAAACATTAGAAATGATATGGTGTCACTATTGTTATGTTCTAAAGCATAGTTCAAAAAACCTTGTCATAGCATATACATAAGCCAGATCTGTATTGTAGCTTAGATAGCTATATAAAGACAAATATCAATAGAGAACATGCAGTGTTTGGCATATATAACCTGCAAATATATATTTATAATCGATATACTATCAACCAATTATGTTTATTTTATGTATATTTGGTCAATTCATGTGGAGTTGTGATAGTACATTAATTTACTAAATTCTAACACTACATATGGATTCAGAGAACCAAGGGTGTCTCTGAATCCATATACAATGTTAGAATTTAGTAAAAGGTACAAATTTATTGTAAAATTTGTAATTTTTTTCATTGTCGGAGTGACACAACTAAAAATGACCAAATAAATGATCAATTGTAATCTGTTCATTTGTAGTCTAGATATCCCGTGATCAAATTTGGTCATTTATCTTGGTCGTTTTAGTTGGTTTCTATCGAGTGACCAAAAGTGGTCATTTAGCTTGGTCGTTTTTAGTTAGCTCACTTAGAATTACCAATTTTGGTCATTTATCCCTTTAAAAAAACCATGGTGACCAAATTTTTCAGTCTCGTGGTCACTAATCTCTCATTTTACACTAGTGGAAACACGTCTTCTAACTTATCACTCAAATTACTAATAATTTTAACTCAAGCAACCATTCAATTGTATCTTCATGGTTAGTGAATGTTTGTGGAATATGAGGTAATTGCAAGATTAAATTATCTAAATTCCCATGCAATTTTACTTTCAATGAAATCTAGCTAGATTAAGGGGGCGATTCTTACGAAACGAAAACCATGTAATCCAAAAAATGCATTCCTGAAAATACTTTCATACAAGAAAAAATTCCAATGCTAATATTTAAAATCTCTCTAATTTAAAAAGGAAAAGGCTCTATAATGCACCAATTTCTATTTTTTTTTAATCAATCTTCCAAAAGAAAACATTTCTCACAATTTAACCAAACCAAAATCAAGGAACCAAACTTTTCTTTTGTTTTTTTATAGATTCTAGAACAAATAAATGCAAACACTCACAACACAAAAGTGCAAAAACCATGTTACCTTTCCTTTCACAGATATGTAAAGAGTTTCTAAACGACTAGTCACGCAAACCATGCACACAAAACCTGATTTCCACTTGAAACTATTCAACTTCAAAATTTCTACTAAGATAGATTTTCAATACCTAAACTATAAAAGTACATTCAAGCTAAACACACACAATAAGACCTGTTAATGAGAGGAAAAGAAGATTGACCAAACCCAAGAAAAAGAAATTTTTTTGAAAGAGATGGTTCTAGAGTTGGAATCCTACCTCATGGGCGAACTAGGGCGTCATATGGTGATCGACACACTATGTCTCTTTATCAAAGACGGTAGTGATGCTTTCATAATTTGGGAAGAAGGCATCAGTGTCATTTGTTGACAATGTACAATAGGTGTTAGGAGCATTCCAACGGTCTGTTAAATATGCCCAGGTGCGTCGACGGATCTAGAAACCAAAATAATCAAATAATCTTCAAGATAATCCAATGTGAATCAAACTAGAATTATGGTAACCATATACATGAACCAAGCAAGTAAAATGAAGGTGAACTAAGGTGTATTACTCACCTTAGATCCCTAAAGGAGTGAGATAAAAACTTTATAATCTTGTAATAAAAAACAACATCAAAATTCATAGATCCAATTAGTTGGTTTTTCCCAGTGGATTTTCCAGTTTTGTTAACGGAATATTCAATCAGTGGGGACAAAGATCATTCCCCTAGTCTGCATGGAGCGAGTCTAGAATAAAAAGCCACGGTGATGCATCCTTCTCCTATATAATTTAAGTACTTGAATGTTAAGCTTTCCTTACCTCAGTTTTGAATGTTGTCCTTTCCTTATGGACCTTTTGCATTTGAATGTACCTGCAAAGAACATGAAGAACAAAACAAAATAGTGAAAGAAACAAGATAACCCAAATATCTATACTAATATTCAAGTAGAGAAGTAATGAGAAATCGATATTGGCACAAATTTTTCATGGGAAATGAGAACATGTTTGTATTAATAAAATAATAATAAGAAGCTACAATCGAAGCCTTCACATTCAATCCTCGCTCTCACAATGTCTTTGACATCACTCTTACACACACACTACAAGCTTTTCAAGCCTCACTCACAATCAAACTCTCTTGTCTCATTTACCAACTATTATTCCAATAGCATGAATATGCTCTCTTAGTATTCTTTTGTCCTTTACCCATGAGGGGAATCTTGTATAAATAGGACAAAGGAATCCCAAAGGGGTTGAGAAATTTTGGGAGGAAGATAGGGAGTTATCCCTAGAGGCTAGGGGAATGAGTGCCACCTATTCCAAGCAGTTGAGATTATTAACTTGTCACAGTGGTCTAGGAACTGAAAACATTGTCTCACAAAGAATACAGACAGATAATCATAAAATTGGCAAAATGGTGTTGCAATGGAAGTAGCAGCTTTGTATAATAAAATGAATAATGAATAATACAATACAATGATCATGTTGGAAGCATGAATGCCAATACAATTCGAATTCCCAAGGAGTTCATTCGAATTGAATGAGTGAGTCTAGTGTAACTGAATGTAAGCCACAGTCAACACTCAAATTAACCATCGATCAAAACCCTAATTGACTCAATTGATCCCTAACTGAAGTCGAAGTGCAATAAATGACCTAGTCTAATTGAAAGTAGCTTAGACACATGTCATTGCAAGCCAACCAACAAGTGGTAGTGCATCAATGACTCCAATGAACCCCGGTGAGGTTAACTGAAGTGTAACTGACCATCAGAAGTGGTTGGAGGTGCCCCTGTTGACTCCAATTCATTGAATAATCATTAAATAATCAATTTAATGAAGGAAGGCACCCTCACTGCTCTGTTTAACTGATTGTAACCGTCATTTAGCAATAAGGGGCATTTATGACACTCAGATCACCCTCGAAGTGCTCCAATTAGCCTCCCTGAATGTAGGAGAAGTCTAAGTTAGCCTCCTTGACTGAAGGTAGGCATGAGTGTGCTCATACTGATGTCATATAGTGCTCCTCTAATGTCAATTAAGTCAATAAAACTTAGGATGGTGGTTTAACTAGGCCAAATTGACCAAAATGAGTGTGTATGGTGGTAAATGTCTCCAACAGAGATAAGCCTCCATGAGGAGTTTCATCTAGAAGGTTCTTGAAATCTTGTTTTCCATTTTGATAGTACTGACTCTCTCTCCATATGGAAAAGTCTTTCCAACGAACTTTTTCAAAAGGTGTCATTGACACACTATGTCCATGGGAAAGATGCATCAAAAAGGTCTTTAGAACTTGCCAAAAATATCTCAAAAATATGTCTCGTCCATGTCACTTCAGGGGATTGAGCATGGGGACCAATTTCAAGTGTAACACCAGACATATAATATTTATGATCAATTAAATAGAAAAGTTATTCTTTCAAGAGAAATTTTTATTCTTGAAATGAATATAAATGATAAAGTTGAGGAGAGACAACTTGATTGTCTAGACAATTTACCCATGAAAAGACATTTCATGAATTTGACAATGACATTCCACATCTTGAAGGGGCGATCCCTAGCTTGGATCAATATCTGGAATATCCATTTGCAACACCATCTCCCTATCATTAATAATTCCTTTCCACTTCTCTATAATGGAAGGTTCAATTGGATGATGTGATTAATAGGATTGGTAGATTGAATCTTGAAGCAAATGAAGCACCACTAGCTGATAAACCTGGACCCTTGTAGAAGATTCTAAAGTGGGTCATGAGGACACTTGAAATTTTTCATCCTAATCAGCTTGGAAAGACAAGAACAGAAGTTGAAAAGACAAGAACAAGAATTTTGACAAGACAAGAAGATGGACGTGATGCAGATGACTCAAATTCATTTGATGTAATTGATATAGATGTTCATATGATTATGAATTGAATTTATCTATTAACTATGAATTGACTTTATTTGAAGAAGGTGCTTCTTATGATGAATTGAAAGAATCTATGTACAAAGAATATGAATTTGTCATCAAGAATGGGACATGGAAGTTGGTGAACCCCACATTTGGTATTAAAATTGAGCTCAAAGGAATATATGAACCAAGGAAAAACTCACAAGAATATTACATGAGAAATTTTACTCAAAATATGATATGAAACAGTGCAATAATGATTTGCTGTTGTATATGCTTTCATTAATCAAAAGTAAAAATGGATACAATTTGGATAATTGTTACAATGTAATATATTGGTATTAATAACCAGACAATTCTAATGCATGAGAGTAAATTAGAATTGGTTAAATCACTTTGACTGAATGAATAGTTGTACATGTCTAAATCACTTTCGTAGCCGAACTAGTTAGCTTCAGTTGTCTAAATCAATGCCTCAATCAGTTAGAATAAGTTAACTAGTCTAACTGAATGTGGTAGGTGAGGAAAGGAGCCTTCCCACATGCAGTTAATCAATGACTGGTGCTAATTGGATATAAATGGATGTAAGTAAATGTAACTGACTCCTAACTAGGATTGACTAGTCACCAACTGAACTCAACTGAAGGAGGTTTATGGCGGCACTCCCAGTGGCTCCTAAATTGTAGGGACTGGTCTAGGAGGCACCTAAACAGATGCATGCAAGTGTAGTCAATGAAATTTAGCCTCAATCAGTGTTCCCCACACTCTAGTAACTGGTACATGTGGCCCAATTAGGCCAAGTGGACCTAATGGGACTAGTGACTAAATAAAGACTAAAAAGACTCCTAATTTAGACATAATTGACCAAATTGGACAAGTGAGTATTATAATCCTAACAACCCCCCTGAATGCTAACTTGGAAAATTTGTGGGCCTTGGTAACTAATACCATAGGTCACCAATTACAGCTAAATGAGAAAGAAACTACTTAATACAAACAAGGAAATGGGGAAAAACCTCATGGGAAAAATACCCCCCCTCAAGCTAAGCAGGTAAAATCAGGATCAAGCTTGTTCTTCTATGCACAGGTATCCTAGGGAATGGCATGTGAAATTCTCCATCATTATGTCTCGAGAAATATTCCTCTTGAGTAGAATAATAATGTGCTCAACTGAATAAAAAATATACACAGTTGTTGGATGAAAACTGAACCCATGTAGAGCAACTGAAATCAACTGATAAGAGAGAAAAGGTGCTTGAGAATTCGAACCCTATAAGGAATACTAAAGAAAATTATATATTTCAGCCTTGAACAGAAAACCATGTGAGGTAATATCAGCTCCAATTGTTAGGAGCAAGTGTCCAGGTGAATGCAAAATGTCTCCCTCTTTACTAGTTCTGTGAGGATATGAGAATGTGATCAAAGGTAGAGAAGACATGGGACTATGGAGAGAAAATGCTTGAGCTCCATAATCTGATATAGATTCAGAAGTAACCAATGATACACAAAATACAATATCAGCAACCTCATAAGAGGAAACTAACATCAAATCCCCAGCAGCAAGTTTGAAGAAGACTTGCGGTACTTGATTTTTCACACTAAAATTGGTGACAGTAGCTACAAGCATGACCGGAGGCTCTTGAAACTTAAAATTTGAACCAAATAATATCAGATCATATCCAAATAAGATCATATCAGATACAAATAGGTTCATATCATATCCAAAAGTATGGTCCACCGAGATGGTAGATGGACATTTTTCTCCTTCCTCAAAATTATGAATATTGGTGCATGCAATATTGTAGGAAGATCTAGATCAAGGGGAGCGAATGGATCACTCATACAATATGCACACCAGAAACAACATTAGAGGGACAGAAATCAAATTCTCTTCACTTTTAGAAGCAATCACTGGAAAATTTTGCACAGAATTTAAAGGAGAATCACTTAAGAATGTTTGCATAGAAGTGCAACAGAGTTTTTCTTCAAAATCAGAGATTCAAATGTCATCTTCTGGGTCATCCATATGATAATATGAGATATCATAGATCTCATAAAATTCTAGAGAAACATGAGAAGGAGACACTGCAAGGAGACTTTCTTCAATTCAAATTGACTGTGTAGAAGATTATGCTTCTTTCTTCTTCATCTTGAACAACTTCATCAGAGAGAGTAAAGGCCAAGACTTTTGAATCAAGAACTCTTGTGGTGTTAGGTGATCTCTTCAAACTGCTATTATGATCCCCATTTTTATTTCCAAAGGTTTTATCCAATTTTGTCCAAATATCATTTGGGTATTCATCAGATCCAATAAGGTAGTGCAACCTAGGAGAAAGCACCAGACCTATTGCTCCAAAAGCTACATCACCATCATTTAGGCAACCATTCTCATTCTCATAAGACTCTTTACCAAGTCCAATAGACACCTCATAGATATCTTGTCTCTTGAGAGATGATATCATCTTCAACTTCCATTTTAAATATCTCGTGGATGGAGTAAGAAGAGAAACTGATAACTTCGAATCCATCTGAAATTGTACCTACGATTACACAAAAAAACAAAGTAAGGTCGAACATCCTACACTTTTGGAGTTTTCTTCACACCCAAATTAGTCAATAAATAAATCTTGATCAACAATTCCTTTCCCTAATAATTATGTGGTAAACTCTCTGCTTCTGGTGCAGAGGTGGATTTTTTTTAGTTTTTTTGCTCAAATTTCCTTGATCCGACATGAAATCTGTAGAAGGAGAAGTGCCTTGTCTTGACGAGGCTTTGATACCATATTAAAATTGAGCTCATAGGAATCTATGAACCAAGGAAAAACTCACAAGAATATTACACAAACAATTTTACTCAAAATATGATATGAAACTGTGCAATAATGATTTGAAGTTGTACATGCTTTCATTAATCAAAAGTAAAAATGGATACAATCTGGATAATTGTTATAGTGTAATACACTGGTATTAATAACCAAACAATTCGAATGCATGAGACAAAATTTGAATTGGCTCTGACTGAATGGATAACTAGACATGTCTAAATCACTATTGGAGCCTAACTAGTTAGCTCCAGTTGTCTAAATCAGTGCCTTGATTAGTTAGAATCAGTTAACTAGTCTAACTAAATGTGGTAAGTGAGGAAAGGCTCCTTCCCACATGCTATTAATCAATGAGTGGAAGTAACTGGATATAAATAGATGTAACTGACTCCTAATTAGGTTTGACTAGTCACCAACTAAACTCAACTGAAGGTGGTTGGTGCCGACACTCCCAGTGGATTCTAAATTGTAGGGATTGGTCTAGGAGGATCATAAACTAATGCATGCAAGTGCAGTCAGTGCTATTTAGCCTCAATCAGTGTTCCCCACACTCTAGTAACTAGTACATGTGGCCCAATTAGGCCATGTGGATCCAATGGGACTAGTGACTAAATAAAGACTAAAAAGACTCCTAATTTAGACATAATTGACCGAATTGGACAAGTGAGAATTATAATCCTAACATTTGGAACCAAATCAATTGGTTGCAAGTGGGTCTACAAGAAAAAATACAAATAATATGTCTCACTTGAAAGAATAAGGTGAGGCTTGTGGAAAAAGTATTGCATAGAAATAAGGAATTGACTCTGAGAAAACTTTTTTTCCCTCAACAGAATGGGCTACCATGAATACACTATTGGATTTAGTTGCACATAATTGGTGGAAATTTATTTTCTACATGAAATAAAGGAAAACAGTATAAGGGATAAGTATTCCAAGAAGAGGGGTGGTGTCTAAAGACACTGCTTACAGCACTTAAGAGCATCACATTATGACAATAAAATTTTTGTCTTTTCGTTCATATTCCCAAACGGACCCAAGTTTTGTCCCTTCTTGGTTAACAAAACAAATCCCAAGATATCGGCCTCATGGAGTGGATCTCAGTTGGCAGTACCTGCGACACAAATGTCATCTCACCCAATATATCTCAGTTTTATGGCTAACTACTAGAACCACGTTTCCACAGTTTGTGTGGGAGGGTGTTTTAGTACCTTGTCTCTATGCCAAGGTTTCCCAACAAAGACCGGGAAGGTGGTTATAGGTTTGCATTATATTCCAATTCCAACTTATAATTCAATCCTTCCTTATGCAGTCCATGTAAACAGGTAGTGTAAAGATAACACAATCACATTCATTAGCATAATGTGGAAATCATACATTTTTCCAGTTAACACACAATAATCATCCAATCATTTAACATGACATCTACACATATAACCAAACTATCCAACATTCACACATATATACAACATATAACGTGGAAACCTATCCGAGAAAAAACCACAAGGTGAGGCTTCATCTGGCATTGGTATGAGGAAATAGATGCACCTTTTGTCTCCACTTAAAGCTACAAACTTTGTTCAATATATTCTTTTCTATCTTTACATACTTTTCCTCCCTCTCATGCTCTCTGATCTTCTCTCTTTCTTGCTCTACTCTACTCCTACTAGTGATCCATACACAGCCTGGATCAACTGGACCTTCTTTATCTTTCTGCGCACTCAGCTGTAGAACCACTACTCTTATGCACTCAACGATACAGAGTCATTAAAAAAAAACTATCTATCCCAAGTCTAGATCAAGTGTTTTTTCCAAGAGTCTAGACACTACTCAAAACTATTGTATCAGATAATCAGCTAAATCCATCTAACCCATTTATAGCTTGGGTTCCTTCTTTTATATCCATATTATAGAATCAATACAAATCCCATACATGATTGTATAGACTCAATATTGACTCAATACAAACTCTAATAGACTCATCTTCAGTCATTATCCTAGTCGACTTACTATCTTTAGCCAATAGGTTGTCTTTCCTATTCTAGCAATACAATACAAAAAGGATCTATCGACCTAACTCACAAATATGTCTTTATGTGTGTGGTTTCCAATGGCTCTAGCCGAGCTTGTACCCACGATCGCTAAGGAATGTCGCTTTTTCGGCGTTATGCCTTACTGTCATTTTCTTGTCATTCATTTCTTCACGCACCTTCTTCTGCGGATATTCTTCCATGTCATCTCATATCTTTCTCTTTCCTTCTATCATGGCTTACTAAACTAGTGTAGCTTCTTCGTCTCGTGCCTTCTCTTTATCTTCTTATTCAATTTTATTCTTTTGTCGCAGCATTATTCCCTTTCCTTTGATGTTTATTCCTCTGTCATAGCTCCTTCCCCTTCTCCTTTATACTCTTCTTCCATACTTAGGCATAATTCTACATGAATTTTTCCATTTTGTCCCAAGGCCAAATAGGCCTCCAACACTCACATGTGGCTCGTTCTGATCCACGTGATCTATTCCTCCATGGTATGATTTGTGTTGATTTTGGTCTTAAAATCCTCCACAAACTTTAGCAACTTCTATGCTTCTGCATGCATTTCCTCTGTTTTCTGCATCTGCTCCACTAGGTCAGAACTAATGTGTTCCGTCATGTATTTCTCTATAGAGATCGCTACCTCATGCACCTTCTGATGCACAGGATGAATTATCCCTGTGACTCTTTCTGCTTCTGACTTTATGTTGTTTTTGTGTTTGGTTGTATGCTCATTCTGTATGTGCAGTTGGCTGGAGGGTTTATGTTCTGTAACCTTTATATCACCTGGTACCACTGTCATTTTGACAACCCTCTATAAGGAAGTGTAATTTAGTAACAGTATTAAAGCCTTTTCAAACTTGTCATTCTTTTCTGCTCCTGGGTGTTTTTATCGCATAGTGGAGTAGTACGTAATGGTAAAAAGCAAGGGCTGGAGGAATTATCTGTAACAAAGATTTTCCTTGTTGTCACTTCTAACTTCATCTTCTCGCTCATCCCAGTATTTTCCATCTTCCCTTCAGAATATTTCATGGCATTACCCATGAATGAGTATGCAACATCCAAGTAAGCCTCCGGTCTCACGACAGTCACTCAATCTCACTCATGGTCACTATCTCTCTTAGGTACAATGCTGGTGAGATCTGTCCTGCTCTTAATGTGGTACCTCCCTCCAGGGGGGTATGCTAGTGCAACACATCTTTGGAATCGTCATCACCTTCCTTAGATTTAGCATGTTATAGTGATGATAGTTATGGTGTTAGCCTCTGTTTATTCCTCTCAGTCTAAACATTTGTTCATACTAGTAGGTCCTAACAATGGATACCATGCACTATAGCAATTAATTATTATGAAGCATGTCCGAAGGCTTCGCTGGTATTTCCTATGGTATTTGAATGCTTTCCACTATTTCCTCAGTTGTCCTTAGCTCTTTTAAGGAAGCATTACTTTTCTTTGAATCAGAGGATCTTTGCATTGACATATTTACCAATATGGTTGGGACCACTTTTCCATGGAGGCCCAAAACTTGTTGAATCTCTAAGAATTTCTTGGCCTTTAGTGGAACATATCCAACCACAGTCTTCTTATTTAGAATAGTCATTATAGGTTCCTCTATAGAGAACCCAAGGTCGTTATCACTGAGACACTTACTTGTCATATTTCTCCGCACGTTTTCATTCACTCTGTAGCTTGCAACTATTCTACTGAGGGAATTATAAAAATGTGAGATGGGGATCAGCCATCATTAGTAGGTTCATTCCAGTAGTCTAGTTTTCAAATCCTAACACGTGCTATCATCGAGTAGCATAATGACAACATGAACCATCACGTGGATCCTTAGTCTGATTCCTTATGTGGAGATTCCAACTACGCCGCCCCTTTTTGTTGTGACGCCATGATATTAATGGTGGAAATGAACCTCACTTTTGTTGCGATATGCTCGAATTTCCTTGGTTCCTATGGATTTGATATTTGGTACCTCAACAATATTTCCTCATAATTTTGGCAACATGACATTCTCTTTAGTGCCATACTTCCCTCACCATGCCTTGTGCTAGGATATTCTATTCTCCTAGCCATCATTACTGTCATTGTCAACATCATTAGTATCATCATCAAATTTTATTTATTTTTATTCGCAATTATCAAATAAGGCTTCAACTAGCTCCCATTGATGAACCCTCTAACTTCTGTTCCATCCAATTTTTCCAATTTCACTACTCCTCCATCAGTGATATCCTTAACTAGATAAGGACCTAACTAATGTGTCTTCAACTTTCCTGGGTGCTTGAAAAATTTACTTTCATACATAAGAACAAGAACTTCGACGAAAAAATGCTTGTTCTTGACATGTCTATCATGCCAAACCTTCTTCCTTTGTTTCTCGACATTTTGATGGAATCCTGCAATTAAGTGTTCTTCTTCCAAATGGATTAACTGATGTAATATTTCTTCAACAACATCAACATCTATCATTTCTGTAATTGTTGCTACTCTTAAACTTGGTACAATATATTCCATAGGAATGACAGCTTCATGTCCCTATACTAACTGAAACAGTGTTTGGCTGGTTATCTTCTTACATGTTGTGCGATATGCCCATAGTACTATGGAAATTTTTGGGTCCCAATCATCCCTTCTTTTATTTCAAACTAGCTCATTTTTCTAGAATCTTGTTAAATGCTTCGACCGCTCCATTGGCTTGCAGGTGATATGGACTTTTTCTTCTATGTTGTATATGAAATTCATCGGTTAGTTATTCAATCAACTGATTAAAAAAATGTGTTCCTTGATTGCTGATCAAAATATTTGGGCACCCAAACCTTGTTACAACATTTTCAAATAACAACTTTTATGTGGTTGCAACAATACAATCCTTGACGGGTGTAGCTTCTTCCCATCGAGTTAAGTAATATGTCACAATGATAATGTACCTAGCGCCTATGCATTTTTGTACTGGAATTATAGGCCCCACAAAGTCAACAACCCATTTATCAAATTCCTATAATGTAATTTGTGGAACTAATGGCATTTCGACTCTTATGGATGGATTTCCCGTTGTTTGGAAAACATCACAATTGCGACAATAATCTCGACCATCGACATGCATGGTATGCCACCATAAATCTGCTTGTAATAATGTGTGCTTCATAGCCTTTCCTGCATAGTGTCTTCTTATGATTCCATCATGTGCTTCACTTAAAATAATAGGGCGTTCATGTTCAAAAACACAGTGTCAAAGTATTTCATCTAGGCCGAGTTTATACAAGTGGCCAACAACTATTTGGAAATCTGCAGCTCATGTTACTAAATGTTTCTTCTGTTCTATTGTAAACTCAGTCGATGCAAAACCCGTACTTAGGAACTGTATGATATCTTCATATTGACTGTCAAAGGCACTTATCACAAACAGTTGGCATCAGGGAGGTTATCTTCTAGGCTATTTGGTTCTTATCCATTCTCTATTTTAGAGAGGTGGTCTGGTTCCAAATTTGATCAGTCTGGTTTAACAATTATCTCAAAATCAAATTCTTGAAAGAGGAAGAGTCAACGCCATATCTCCCCCCCCAACACTGGCTTATTGACCAAGTATTTTAATGCAGAATGGTTAGTGTACATTTTAAAATCCCCCTCAATAAATAATTTCTAAAATTTTGCAATGCATAGACCATCACAAGGCCTTCTCTCTCCCTTGTGGTGTAATTCTTTTCTACAGTTGACAACTTCCTTCTAGCAAAAGCAATGGGGTGATCGATTTCTCCCTCTCCTGGTTGTGTTAGAACCACTCCAAGCGCAACAAAGGATGCATCAACATGAACATGGAATTCTTTTTTCCAATCTTGGAAGACGAGTATCGAGGAAGTGGCCATTTTAATTTTCAACTTATCCAGGCTCTCTTGACATTCGTCTGTCCACTAAAACTTGGTATCTTTTTTTAACAATTTCTCCATCAGGGTTGTCACCTATGCATATCCTTTGGTGAAATTCCTATAATATCCTATATTCCCTAATATTTCCCTTAACTTTTTTACTGTGGTAGGTGGTGGTAAATCTAGAATGATGGCGATTTTAGCTGGGTCAACCAAAATCCCATCATGACAGACCACGTGTCCTAATAGAGCCCCAAAAGGCACACAAAAAATACATTTTCTCAAATTGAGAGCAATTTGGTACTGACGACATTGTTCCAACATAATTCTAATACTTTTTATGTGATCTCTTATGAGACCAAAAAATCTCCAGTCATCAAAGTAAACTTCAATAAATCTGTGTATATATTCTTTAAATGCAGCAATTACAATTCTAGAGAATATTGCTGGCACATTATTGAGTCCAAAGGGCATTACCATGTACTGGTAGCATCCCCACTCCATTGCAAAGGTAGTCTTGTATCGATATTCTTTTGTAATTCTAACCTGATGGTATCCTGAGAAGCCATCTGTAAATGAATACATTTCTTGTCCCCCAACATTCTACAATACCTCATCTGTGAATGGAGTCAAAAATGGATCATGCAAGTTGGCATCATTTAATTTTCTGAGATCAGCACAAATTTTGACTTCCCCTGAAGTCTTCTTGTCTTGCACTACAAATGGGCTGATCCATTATTATTCTTCAACTAATTCTATTATTCCTTCCTCTAGCATCCGATCCATTTCGGTTTTAACTCTCTCCTTGTAATGTGGGTCTAGTCTGTACAGTTGATGTCTGATTGGTTTTGCATCAGGCCTCAATGGTATCTTCATTTCACCTAGGTCTCCAACTATGCCTTTCATTTAAAATAAATTTGTAGGGAACAGATCCTAAAAATCATGTAATAACTCAGTGATCTTTCCCATAGTCTCCTCATCCCAGTAATATGCGATATTAGAAAACTTTGGGTTTTCCTCGGACCCAATATTTGCTTTCTTGATTTTAAGTGGTTTTAGAAACTGGTTGGTGTTTATAGCATCTCCCTCTACTATGCATATATCTTCTAACTCAGGTATATTTATCTCAAGTGGGTCGTTGTCATCATCTAGTTCTCTTGTGAGATTATAGCACTGCATCCAACTATATGTAGTCATGGGGCAATGATGACAGTGCATGTTTGTAACTGGTATTTCTTTGAAGATTTTCTCCTTGATGACTTGTAATGTAACATCCACATTTTGGTGTCCACTTTCAAGTCGGAACATCTGGGTAAATCTTACAGCTAAGCTATCCCACTCGATGATTCCTCACCGCAACTCTTCTAAGGTGTACCAAATTCTTGCAACATCTCCAACGTATGGATGAATTGGTGAACCCATTCTTGTCGTGGATATTCTTGTGAAATCCCACGATAGTACTTAATATGTTTTGTAGTATCCATCAATCCTATGTACTTTTGATCATAATAATTGATCTCTCTTCCAAATCTGATCTCCATTTGTCTCCTACATTGTGTCCATTCGGAGATAGATTGTTTGCGTGTACCCCACCATCTAGCGGGTGTAGCTTTCAGCACATAGACCAAAGTGGGCAACCATTGTGATTTTGTGACCTTTTCTTCAAATTCTTCCAAAAAAGATGCAAGGTTAGGAAATCCTTCAGATGTAGGTAGCACGCTTGTTTCAACTCCTACCCTTGAAAAAATTCTTGTGACTCTCACATCTGCCAATGGAAAATTCATGCAGCCTATTTTGCATGTTTTCCATAACATCGCCTGAGTCAGACATGCATGAGCTTACACTCTGCCAAATTAGGTTTCCATCAGCTATTGGTTTAATATAGTCTTCCTTCAAAGAAATGATGTTGTACAGCTGGTCCAGATAATTTTCTTTCCCTTCGCTATGCACAATCATCGACATATCGATGTTCTTCAAGCGAATCAATTGGTACAACCACTCTTATTTCTGAATCTTCAAAAGACAAGATCATTTTCTTGAAGTTTATAATAGTTTGGTTTTCTATTGCCGAATCAATTCCTAGAATTGTAGGATATGGCTTTCTGTCATCAACTATGTCAATAACTTCCAAGTCGACATATCTTCTTAATCCTTTGGCTTCCACAGGTACTTAGGTTGGTCTCCTGATTGGTAGAACCTTTGACTAGTTTGCAAGCCTTAGAAAAATAGGAGACCAGTCCAGCCGCAGCCTATTTATGCTCTCCCATGTTATCCTTATCAATATATTGACATCCGATCCCAAGTCTAATATGATATAGTCCATATCATAATCTCATATCCGCGTAGTCATTCGTAGTTCTCGACCTGTCTTCAGTTTTCTCCTGATATGATTGACTCTTTCTTTAGGTCGCAAGTCTTCTGTGGTTTCTTCTATAATTGATGTCAGTTCTATGAAAGCATCTTTATCAATGATTAGCCCTAAAAAAAATTTGAAAAAATCTTTAATATTACTAACATTTTTCATGGGGGCCTCCTGATTAGTTGTTCAAATCGTCCAGGCATAGCTCCAACTTTTTTAGATGTTGACGGATGAATGGGATCGGCAAAGTCCTGTCACACATCTAGGAAGACTTCTTTATCTTTTTGGACATTTAGCAAATCTTTCTTTTGTGTCATAGATTGCACCTGCATATTTCATTGCGGTGTGTTTTGGTAGGCTCCTGTCACAACACTTCCTCTTGTGACTACAGCAAGGTTGGGTTGTCTTGGTTCGATAGAAATAATTTGAATATTCAGATTGGGGTTTGGATTCTGATTCTGCATTGGGTTTGGGTCAACGGAATTTCTAGCATGCCATTTCGCAATAAGCTACGAGCATTGTTCAACAGTGTGGTCAAATTCTTTGCAATATGTACAATTCTTTGCAATACTTTGACAATCTCAGGAAAAATGTCCTGGCTATCCACAATTATAACATACAATTTGGCTTCTTCCGCAACCAAATCCTCCTCATGGTTGTTGTCCTCGACCTATAAAATTACCACCCCCCTTTGTGGAGGGTATTTTTGTTGTTGAGGATACTGATTCTGCTAGTATTGTGGTTGAGGATATTGTTATTATTGATACTGCACAGGATGAAATTGAGTTTGTGCTCGTTCAGCTTGCATTTGTTCATTGTTTTTCATTAAGTAGGTATCCATCGTCTTCTCTTGTAGTAGCTGAAGTGTTATGCAATCTTTCTCATCAATGATCATGACCTACTAACTGATCAAATCCTATTGGTACGATGGAAAAATTCATATACCAATCCAACCAACGACCTCGTAGCGTCGTGATCAGCTGTGCTTTCTTGGTATTCTCATCCTGGATCTGTCACATAGTCTAGAAAGCATTGCAAAGAAACCAATGCTTCTCAGGGTCTTCCAACCCGTTTACATTGAATATTGGGAGCTTAATGCCAACTCCATCCATTGTATTTATTGGTGGTACTGTCGAAACAAAATTGGGGCTGGTCATACTTCCTTGTTCACTATTTACAATGTTAGTAGTACTCGTATTTACATAAATACTTGGAGACACAAGTTTCATGATCTTACCTATGGTATGGTAAGCGAGTTGTAACCACGTTCTTGTTCTAGAGCTTCAATAATTTCTTCTCACTCTTCGTCGCCTTCTAATATCGGCCGATATTCCTCTTCCTCGTCACAAGATCCTTCGTCTAAGTATGATGCAAACTTCTAGCCTTATTCTTCTTTCTCTGTGCTAGAACTCCCTTGCTCGAACAAAGTTTTCCTTCTTTTACCAGATCTGAATCTTCTTCCGCTTCTTAGAAATCTTGGCTCTAATTCAATTCCACTATCTCCTAGGAACATCTCAGTCTAGAGTTTTGCTGAGACATAGCCACCTTTTTCTAATTTAGCCTATCATTCTCAAAATTCCATTTTCATATATAAGCATTTTTATCCACATCTTCAAAGATGATAGATATCCATTGTGTGGTCTTTGAAAAAAAAATCGCTCTACCTCACTGTATGAGGTTATTGTGTCAACAACGAAATCAATGATATATCCTTGTATAATACTATCTACCCAGAAGTCCATAACCCTTGATATAGGGTTGTTGACTCTTTTCAACCACTCAATCAAGAAATGAGTCCACTCCTTTGGCTCTCCTCCTTGAAAATTCTTCTGTTGGGTTTCCAACTTAGGAAATCATTCATACAATACGATGGGGATCTAAGAAAGGAAACTATCGTAAATATATGAATAAATATACCAACCCAACCAATCTGTTGGGTTCCACCGGGATCCTTCACTTTCTTGTGCAAAATCTAGCTCTTTGAAATCCACCTAGTCTTGGATTTTCAATTTCGTGGGATGCCATAACATTTACCTCACCACAACACTTCAAGGTCCCCACAACAGAACCATTTGTTGGATTTTCATCCCTCTTCCCCAGTGGACCCTGGTCAGTCCCTTCTTGGTCAGCACAAAAAATCCCAGGATATTGGCTCAACGAAGTAGAGATCAACTAATAGCACCTGTGACACAAATGTTGTCTCACCTGAGATAACTTAGTTTTATGGGTAACTGCCAGAACCACGTTCTCGCAGTTTGTGCAGGAGGGTGTTTTAGTACCTTGGCTCTACGCGAAGGTTTTCCAACAAAGACTGGGAAGGTGGGTTATTGGTTTGCATTGTATTCCAATGCCAACATATAATTCAATCCTTCCTTATGTAGTTCATGTAAACTAGTTGTGAGCAGGTCGCACAGTCGCATTCATTAGCATAATGCAGAATTCAAACACTTGTCCATTTAACATAGAATAATCAGCCAATCATTTAACATATCATCTACACATATAACAAAACTACACAACATTCACACATATACACCACAGATAATGTTGAAACCCATCCGGAAAAAAACCATAGGGTGCTCTTCATATGACATTGGCATGTGGAATTAGATGCACCTTTTTTCTGCACTTAAAGCTACAAACTCTATTCAAAATCTTATTTTCTATGTTTATAGACTTTTCCTCCCTCTCATGCTCTTTGATATTCTCTCTCTTTTTCTCTATTCTACTCCTACTAACAATCCACACACATCCTGGATCGACTCGACCTTCTCTATCTATATGCACACTTAGTTGCAGAACCACTACTCTGATGCACTCAGCGATCTAAAGTCATTAACCAAAAACTATCTATCACAAGTCTAGCTCAAGCGTCTTTTCTAAGAGTCTAGAGACTACTCAAAACTGTTGTATCAGCTAATCATCTAAAACCATCTAACCCATTTACAACTTGGGTTCCTTATTTTATAGCCATATTACAGACTCAATACAAATCTCATACATCATTGTAAATATTCAATTATACTGACTCGATACAGACTCTAAAAGACTCAACTTCAGTCATTATTCTAGTCGACTTACTATCTTCATCCAATGGACTTTCTTTCCTATTCTAGCAATACATAACAAAAATGCACTATCGACCTAGCTTACAAAGATGCCTTTACATATGTGGTTTCCATCGGCTCCAGCCAAGCTCATACTCATGATCACTAAGGACTTTCGCTTTCAGAGTGTCATGCCTTACTGTCATTTTCCTTCCGTTGCGTTTCTTCACACGCCTACTTTCGTGAATATTCTGCCATGTCATCTCGTATCTCGCTTCGTCCTTCTGTCATGGCTTACTAAACTAGCACAACATCCTCGTCCCACACCTTCTATTTATCTTCTTCTTCACTTTCATTCTTTTGTCACAACATTATTATTCCTTTGATGTTGCTTCCTCTATCATAGCTCCTTCCTCTTCTCCTTTATACTTTTCTTCCATACTTATGTAGAATTCTACATGAATTCCATCCTTCTGTCCTGGGGCCCAACAAATATCGCAATGTATTCTTCAACATCAATTGCAACATTATATCAGTACAACCCATATGGTAATTCTTTTATGGTCTCCAAATCTAACAAAATTCCTTGAAGTGAGGATGATATGGTCCACAAATAAGGATTGTTAGCTATAACTATTTCCAAAAAAATCCACAATGTTTTGTAGATTAGTTGACTTCTTTAGTTGAGTTGAGTGTTACCTCATCAACCATTCATCCGACCAATCAATCTACCACTCGATCAATACTATAGTCAACTTCTTTGCTATTCGACTATTGACTTTCTACTGATTATCTCCAGATGATCCAAAGGTGTGATGAACCTACATGGCCTTTGGCTCCAACACTCCCCATCAACACAACGCTATGGAGATTGAGAAGGTGGAAATTTTTTGTCTAAACACTCCCTTATAATTGCAGCTACTTAAAGACCAAGAATATCCCATAGTTTCACAAGCTTAGCTTTAGGTATAGGATTTGTAAATATATCAACAGTTTGATCATTTATCCTGCAATAAACAAGTGTAACAATATTGTCATGTACCAACTGTCTCAAGTGGTGGACATGAAGTTCAACATGCTTCATTTTGTTGTGTGCAATGTGATTATTATCAACCTTTATTGCACTTTGATTGTCACAATGAATAACAGTATAGGTTTGAACAAGAAAACCAAGCTCTTCTAAAAGATGATGGATCCAAACTGCTTCTACACCTACATTGTTAGCTCTACAATATTTTGCTTCTCTGGTTGAAAGAGAGACTACCTTTCATTTCTTACATGACCAAAATGAGGGTCCAAAACTAAGTCAAAACAAATATCCAGAAGTGGGATTTTGGTCAGCAATGTCATCTCCCAGTTGTTGATGTATTTGTAACTTCGGAATGTATTCATCTATGTATCTTATGTCTTGTAACCTGATGTTTATTCCGGGATGTATCTATTATGTAATTGAGTCATGTTGTCATGCCCCGATGTTCCGATCGAGAGGATCTATAATGTAAACAAGTCATGTCAAGTCATTGTGGGTAACCCTCCTATTGTCTAAGGGTTAAATTCCCCGCAGTTCCAGGGCACTAGGGTTATTAGACTCTCCTAGAGAGGTCGGCCCTAGTAGGGTTTTAGTCATGCTAGGATTAGTATAAATAGAGAGCTAGACTCTCTATTTAGTACACATCACATACACACTCAAGTGTAGCGCATAGTTGAGGAAGGAGAAGACACTGGGGCTAGATAAGAAAGAAGGTTACTGCTGTCGGGAGATCACTTACTATTTTGGGATTTTCTATTTTGGTGTTGATTCTATCTCTGACGAAGTTGCAGGGTTTTCTCCATTTATGGTTTCCCCGAGGAAAAACACTGTGTTCATTGTCTCTTATGTTTGATTGTTGTGCTTGTTATTCTCTCAGTTAAAGATCCTAATAATGCTAGCTTAATGTTGAAAAACTAACATGGTATCAGAGCTAACCTGAGAAGAAGACACTGTGCAGCTACGAGAACTAGGGCTTCCTAGTTTGTGGATATTCCTCCACAGATTTTCAGCAAAAGTAAGGTGGAATAACTCTCATCCTTAGGGCACATCTTTCTGTCGAAGCAAAATCCAATTCTAAGGTTTTTTAGTTTTGGACCCGACACTACTGCCAGAAATTATGGATTTTCACAGAAGATGAATTTTTTAGTGATCCAAGGCTTGGAATGATCTCCTACCCAAAATCGAATTTAGGGATAAATTTCAAGGCATTTGGGTGGACAAAACTATGGAAAAGAAAAACCCTAATTTGCTCCTGATCCAGCACTGCAGGATTTCAGCTCCAAATCTAGATCTGACATCTTGACCTGGTAAGATCTAAATCTATGTATTTCCATTTGAGGTTCTCAGTTAAGATGTCTCATCATACCAAGCTTGATGAAAAGCTTGAGGGAGCTGATAACTTCTGAGCCTGGAAGTATAGGATCTCCCTGGTCCTGGAAGAAAATGAGTTGGACTCCTACATCCATGAGGAGGTTCCAGTTTCAGAGGGAGATGAGGCTAAGGCCTTACATAAGAAGAATTTGGTTATGGCAAAGAGGATCATTGCTAATTCTATCAAGGATCACCTTATCCCACAGGTGTCCTCTCTCAAGACACCTAAAGCTATGTTTGATGCCCTAACCAAATTGTTTGAAGGGAAGGACATAAACTGGAAGATGACTTTGAGGAATCAACTGAAGAATGTGAAGATCCAGAATGCATGTTGGTCGATATGGGCAGACCCGGGTTTGCTATAATTAACCAACAACATCCCTAGCTCACTGGCCCTTTCGACGATAGACCGCGGAGCGGCCTGAAGTCTCACCCGAAGTGATTCTAATGGGTTGGCCAAGGACTCAAGTGTCTTGGACCAGGTTCTGCGGCATCCTACTTGCGACTTGCAGCTCTTCTCGCCGCAAGCTCTCTCTCTTTGCGCGTCGTGCGATCCTTTCTGTTTGCATTGCGCGATCCCCTCTACTCGCAGCTCTTCTAGCCGCGAGATCTCTCTTTCCCTGTCGCGCGGTCCCTTTCCACGTCGCGCAACTTCCACTTACTCGCGATGTCTCCAGCCTTATCGCATCGCCGCGCACCAGGAAACACGTAACCTCCTTCTACGCTAGATCCTTGACCTACGGTATCACACACCACAGCTTCTCTATCGATGCGATATCGCCTCTCTGCGATATCCTACCGCGGCATCTCAAAGCACTCAGCGTTACTTGCGTCCGACTTACATGACTTAACATACAAGACTACTTAACTCTGCGACTAATAACTGTCTACGCGGGGCATAGATAAACCCTCATCAAAATACCACAAGACTTCAACTTATGTTTAACCCTCTATATTGCTGCAAACTGAATAACACATACATACACTTACTGTAACAAAGTTCATATGCAAAATAACAGATAATAGTAAATAGATACAATCACATGCATTCATCACATAACAAGCAGGTTTTACATGATTCACTCCCAGGATAGGAGCTACATCCACCAAACTGTGTTTCTTTATTATAACTTGAGGGAAGCAAACACAGTTCAGCTGCACCGCATATGCAGCTAGAGATCTCCTGGGTAACTCTGCACACAGCCTGGAGCCCTTCTCTCTTAGATCTTTTCTCTATCTCTATCTATATATTGTCTCTCTTACAATATACTCTTCCCTCTCTGTCAATCCCTGCGGATTGTTACATGCATGCTCAATGAGCCAGCTACTGGTTACAGTAAGATACTACAGCTAATAACATAACTAGAGCTTGGCTTCTATACAACAGTCTAAGTGTCTACTTGTCTAACTGCTCATCCCACTAACCAACCCTTTACAATACAAAATATATCCCTTTATAGGCGGCCCAAAGGTCTCGCCATTACAACACTGTGGGCCTGTCCCAACAGTAACCCAAACCCTAACCAGTGATAGTCGGCATATCTGTACTTGGGGTAGCTGCTTTTCGTCACACCACAGCTCTCTGCAGTCTTCCATGCTTCCCGGCGCTGATCATGGGTACTATGCACCGCTTCCCTTTTACTATAGCTTCCTGCAGTCTTCCATGCTTACCAGCGCTGACCATGGGTACCGGCGCTGCTTCTTTCTACTACAGCTTCCTGTAGTCTTCCATGCTTCCCAGCGCTGACCATGGGTACTGGCGTTGCTTCCCATTTCTGTCCTCTATCTTCAATACCTCGGCCTCGCCGTTCCTTTCCCTTTATGAGGGTAGCTGATCCCTCTTGTCTCCGCCGCTACCTTCAATGCAATGGGTGAGCTCTCTCTTCTCAGCCGCTCAGATACCGTTGTCTTCCTTGACTTCTCTGTCCCAACAGTCATGGTTTCCGCCTCTGATCTGTAGCTAGAAACCTACTGCAGTGTCATAGCTTTACCTCTTATATCTCCGCCAAAACTGTCTATTCGTCAAAATAGCAGCTTTTTCTGTAGCTGCGGGACCTTACTCCAACAATGCAGAGACCATCTAGTCTTACTTCACAAGGGTTTCTCAGATCAAGGAACAATTGGAAGCAGTAGATGAAGAAGTGGAGAATGCAGAAATTGTGATGACCACCTTGAATGGTCTCCCTAGGACATGGGACTCTTTCATTCAAGGGATCTATGCTAGAAAGAAGTTAGTCAAGTTCAGCATACTGTGGGAAGAATGTTCTCAAGAAGAAGCTCGGATAGCAGCTCGAGAAGAGAAGATGGAAAGTGAAGATCAAGCTCTCATAGTACAATCCAAGAAATCCAAATCCAGCCATCACAGAAGTTACTACTCTCATCATAGGAATAACTCTAGAAAGCCTAGAGATAGGTCTAAGTACATTTGCTATACATGTGATGAAAAAGGACACTTTGCTAGAGATTGTCCTAAGAACAAAAGTAGCTCTCACAAGAAGAAGGGAAACAAAAGAAGACATCATGCTCATGCTGCAGAGGATGATGAACCTTCATCAAAGAGAACCAGATATGAAAGTGAAGATTCTTCAAGCGAGGATGAATATGTTTTGATCTCCGCTCTCACGGGAAACATTACTTATGGAAGTGATGATTGGCTTATAGACGGTGGGGCTTCCAAACATATGACTGGATTCAAGGAATCCTTTGTGAAACTTTCAGAACATGAATCACCTCACAAGGTGAAGCTAGGAGATGACTACCAATATCCAATAAAAGGTAGTGGGGAATCTTCCTATAAGCTAGACTTTGGAAAGTCTCTAACAATGAAGGAAGTGTTGTTTGTGCCAGGACTCAAGAAGAACCTTCTCTCCATATCAACATTAGATGCGAAAGGAATAAGGGTTGCATTCATAGATGGTCAAGTCATCATGTGGCCAAAAGGAAAGACTATTGATGATGCAATAGTGATCGATGAACAAGGAGGTTCGTACAAATTGAAAGGCCATCCAGAACAAGCCTTGGTCCATGACATAGTAGAGCCAAGTGAACTTTGGCATAGAAGGCATGCACATGTGCATTACAGAGCACTACCTCTTGCAAGCAAATTTGTTAAAGGTCTTCCAGAAATACAGGAAAAACATGATGGAGTCTGCAAAGGATGTGCGAAAGGAAAGAACACAAAGAAGACATTTTCAAGTAGTGAAAGCAAAGCAAAAGGAATCCTGGAAATCATCCACTCCGATGTATGTGGTCCTATGTCATCAAGCTCACTAAGTGGGTATGCATATTATGTTTCTTTTATCGATGACTTTTCTAGGAAGGCATGGGTTTACTTCATGAAAAACAAAGACGAAGTATTCAGAAAGTTCAAGGAATTCAAAGCCTTGATCGAGAATCACACTAAAAAGAAGATCAAGACCTTTCGATTAGATAATGGCAGAGAATTCACTTCGAATAAATTCAAAGAGCTATGTAAAGAATCATGGGTTAAGAGGGAGTTGTCCACTCCTTATAATCCACAATAGAATGGGATTGCGAAACGGAAGAACAGAACTATCATGGAAGTTGCAAGAGATATCCTTCATGATCAAGATCTTCCTATGCATCTTTGGGCGAAAGCTACCAAAATAGCGGTGTATGTACAGAACCGTACTCCACATAGAGTACTCAAGAATAAGACTCCTGGAGAAGTATTCTTCGGCAAGAAACCGGAAGTCAGCCATATCAGAATATTCGACTGTTTTGTATACATACACATTCCAGAAGAGAAGAGAACAAAATTAGATCCTTCAGGAAAGAAGGGTATATTTGTGGAATACTCTGTAAGCTTGAAGGCTTACATAATATATTTCCCAAGATACAAGAATATTGAAATCAGCAGGGATGTGACATTTGATGAAGACATAGCTTATGACAAATCCAGAAAGAGACCTGCTGAAGAACCTGAAGAAGCAGAAGCACCCAGAGTTCATGATACAACCATGAACGAAGAAACTCAAAAAGAAGATTGAGAATTTGAAGAACCACAAAGACCTGTAGATCCACCTCTGGAGAATAATCCTCATAAGAGGAAAGTTGCTTGGGTACGTGAAATTATCCAAAGTGCAGAAAGATATGGAGCTCCAGAAGAGAATCACAGAGAAAGAAAGAGGACCAGATCCTGCTCCATGTATGTAGCTTTACTATGTGCTTTCATTGATAAAGAACCTTCCAGTTATGAAGATGCGGCAGAACGGAAAGAATGAAAAAATGCTATGATCGAAGAGTGCCAATCGATCATGAAGAATGATGTTTGGGATGTTGTCCCAAGACCAGAAGGGAAGTCAGTTGTAACTTCCAAATGGATCTACAAGATCAAGCATGCTGCAGACGGTAGGATTGAAAAGTAAAAAGAAAGATTTGTTGCTCGGGGTTTCTCTCAGAAAGAAGGAATAGATTATGAAAAAACCTTTGCACCTGTAGCCAGATACACTTCCATCAGATCAGTACTAGCTCTGGCTGCAGTGATGAAATGAAAGATACACCAGATGGATGTCAAGACTGCTTTCTTGAATGGTGTAGTAGAGGAGGAAGTGTATGTAGAAAAACCACTCGGTTTTGAGACACATGACAGAGAGTCTCATGTATGCATATTGAAGAAATCCCTGTATGGTTTCAAACAGGCACCCAGGACTTGGTACAGCAGAATTGACAGCTTTCTATCCAGTTTGGGCTTTACCAAAAGTAAAGCAGATTCCAACCTTTGCTACAGGGTTGAAGATGGCAACCCAATGATGCTCCTACTATATGTAGATGATCTATTTGTGATAGGTATAGATGGGTTGATTGTTGATTCAAAGAGAAAGCTTGCTGCCGAATTCGAGATGAAGGACTTAGGTATGATGCATTATTTCTTAGGCATGGAAGTGTGGCAGAGTGCATATGGAATCTTTTTTGGACAAGGGAAGTATGCATTAGATATCCTAAAGAGGTTTGGGATGATGAACTGCAAAGCCATGGTCACACCTATGGCATCGAACCTGAAGCTATTGAGTGATGCTTCATCAGAGTCGGTTGATGCTACGATGCATCGTCAGATGATTGGGTCCTTGATGTACCTAACGAACACGAGACCAGACATTTGCTTTGCTGTGAATACCTTGAGTCAGTTCTTGACAGATCTGAAAAATGTTTACTTGATTGCTGCAAAGCATATTCTGAGGTACCTGAGGGGTACAGTTGATTATGGGCTCAAGTATGAGTCGAATCAGAAGATTAACCTGGAGGGTTATGTTCATTCAAATTGGGCAGGCAATTCCATCGATAGGAAGAGAACTTCAAGATGTTGCTTCAATATGGGATCAAGTGTGATCTCTTGGTTTAGCAGGAAGCAATCCTGTGTGGTACTAAGTACAACTAAAGAAAAGTATGTCGCAGTTTGTTCAGCTAGTTGTGAGGTAGTATGGCTGAGGAAGCTACTGTCTGATATATTTGATCTCCTGTTGGATGCTACTTGTATGCATTGTGACAACCAGAGTTGTGTGAAGTTGTCAGAAAATCCAGTGTTCCATGACAAGTCGAAGCATATCGAGATCAAGTATCACTATATCAGGAATATGGTGCAGAGGGGAGCAGTAAAGCTCCAGTATGTTGTGATGGAGGAATAGATAGCTGATGTATTGACGAAGCCATTGGCTAAGACGAAGTTCGAATACTTCAGAGAGAAGCTTGGTGTTCTCCAAATCGAGGTTTCCTCCAAGGGAAAGTGATGAGACCCATAACCATTCTGACATGGTGAGAGGATTGGTTCCTTCCATGGTCAGATGTAAGGGCTGAGCCATTTTGTCATGGTCAGAGGATGTAGGTTCCTTTCATGTCAGATATGAGTGCTAGCCATTCTGTCGAGTAGGACAGATGTAAGGGTAACTGCCATTCTGGGAATGGAGGCACCTGGTCAGTTACCAAGAAAACTCATTCTAGGACTGAGAAGCCATTCTGATGTGATAGAGGGATGTGTTCCCACTTGATAAGATGTAGGGGCTGAACCATTCTGTCATGGCTAGAGGATTAAGTTCCTCCCATGTTAGATGTGAGTGTTGGCCATTCTGACAAGTAGGTCAGATGTAAGGGCAACTGCCATTCTGGGAATGGAGGCTCCTGGTCAGTTACGAGGTAGCTCAGTCTGGGATTGGGGGCCATTCTGATGCAATGGTAGGATTAGTTCCTCCATGATTAGATGTGAGTGCATGCCCTTTCCGATGCGGTGCTCTTGAGCATGGTCGGATTGTAAGTGCAAAGCCCTTTCCGATGCGGTGCTTTCGAACATGGTTGTATTGTAAGTGCTGAGCCCTTTTGATGCGGTGCTTTCGAGCATGGTCGACTGTAAGTGTTGTTCCTTTTTGACAGGATGATGTTGGATGTAAGTGCAGAACCTTTTCGATGCGGTGTGCTTGCACATGGTCGGATATAAGTGCTAAGCCATTCCGGCGTGATGTGTTTACACATGGTCATATGTGAGTGCCGGGCCTTTCTGACCAGATGAGGTCAGATGTGAGTGTTGGGCGTGCCTTTCTGACAAGATGAGGTCAGATATCAGAGCTAGGCAGGCCATTCTGACTTAAGTGTCAGATATAAGCGCTGATGAAGACCTACATGAAGGGTAAGCCTACAGGATTGACTCTGTAGAACTTCCTGTGATAAGAAGAATCGAGATAGCATATGATGATGATCCAGATCAAGTGATCCAAATGTGTTGATCCAGATTTGATGATAACCTAGATCAAGTGACAATCCAGTTGTGATGATGATACAGACTTGATGATGATCCAGATCGAGTGATGATCTAGATGTGATGATGATCTAGCAGTGATGAGCCAATAGCCATGATTATGCAGATCCCGTGATGAAGAAGACTTGAAGACAAAGAAGACTTGAAGATGAAGATGACAAGATGATCCAGTTGATGCAGAGAAGAAGACCGGTGCTGAAAATTGTGTTGAAAGAATACATTCCTAGTTAAGAGGGAGTGTTGATGTACTTGTAACTTCGGGATGTATTCATCTATGTATCTTATGTCTTGTAACCCGATTTTTATTCCGGGATGTATCTATTATGTAATTGAGTCATGTTGTCATGCCCCGATGTTCCGATCGGGAGGATCTATAATGTAAACAAGTAATGTCAAGTCATTGTGGGTAACCTTCCTATTGTCTAAGGGTTAAATTCCCTACAGTTCTAGGGCACTAGGGTTATTAGACTCTCCTGGAGAGGTCAGCCCTAGTAGGGTTTTAGTCATGCTGAGATTAGTATAAATAGAGAGATGGACTCTCTATTTAGTACGCATCACATACACACTCAAGTGTAGTGCATAGGTGAGGAAGGAAAAGACACTGGGGCTAGATAAAAAAGAAGGTTACTGCTGTCGAGAGATCACTTACTGTTTTGGGATTTTCTATTTTGGTGCTGATTCTATCTCTGAGGAAGTTGCAGGGTTTACTCCATTTATGGTTTCCCCGAGAAAAAATAGTGTGTTCATTGTCTCTTGTGTTTGGTTGTTGTGCTTGTTATTCTCTCAGTTAAAGATCCTAATAATGGTAGCTTAATGTTGAAAAACTAACACCAGTCGGAATCAATAAGCCCAACCAACAGTTCTAAATGCGACAATATTTTATACCATACTAATAAGTTCCTTTAATATAGTGAACAATTCTCTTTGCATCTTTATAGTGGCTTTCTCAAGGATCTTGCATGAACCAAGAAACCACACTAACAACAAATGAGAGATCAAGATGATTGTGAGTTCAGTAAATCAAGCTGCCAACCAATTGTCCATAAAGGGTGGCGTCAAATCGAGGAGTCATAATCCTTGGACAATTTAATGCCAGATTGATAAGGTGTAGAACAAGACTTACAGTCGTCCATTTTGAAGAATTTCAAAATATCCAAAGTATATTTTGGTTGAGAAAGAAAGATATCATTCATTTGTAAAATTTGAATGCCCATAAAGAAATGTAACAAACTAAGATCAGTCATTTCAAAGGTATCCACAAGTTGTTTCTTCAAGCTCAAAATCAAGTCAATATTGTTTTTGGTTATGACTAAATCATCATTATACAATGCCACAATTAAAGTATCATCATGAACATGGACTACATAAATATTGTGATCATTTTCATAACATTTGAAGCCAAGATCGATAAAGAAACTATCAATCTTCTCATATTAAGCATGGGGTTATTGTTTCAAACCATAGAATGACTTTTTCAATTGAAAAACAAAACTAGAATTTGTCACAAAACTAGGAGGCTGGTTCATGTATATTTCTTCATACAAGTCTCCATGAAGAAAGGTACTTTAATATCCATTTAATGAAGTTCCCATCCAAAATGAGCAATAAGCGAAATAATCAATCTAATCGAATTCATCTTGACAACAGAGGAAAAAGTTTCGGTGTAGCTGATGATTTGTTACTAAGAGAAGCCCTTGGCTACAAGTTGAGTCTTGTGACATTCAACAACACTACGAAGGTAAACTTGGTCTTGTAGACCCATCAAAACTTCACAGCATTCTAACCTTGTGGTTGGGGAATTAGTTATTAACTGTGATTCTTCTCCAATGAATAAATTTCAGTAGACATAGCATTTTCTCATTCAGGAGCTCCCTGAGCATTAACATAAGTGTCGAGATCCCAGGTTTCAAGAACCCATGCCACCAATGCAACATTCCTATGTTGTTTCTAGCTGCAGATTTGCCAACCAATACTAGCATCTCCAACATCAAGTCCAGTAGCTTTAATTAGTTTAGCAACCCACCAAGATAGATAAGTCGACATTGATTCAAGTCTGTTAGTGTTAGACAAATGAGCAGGGGTGTCAACATTTTTAGTCAACTCGGGAACAAAGATCGACTATTTGGTCAAAACTTAAAAGGAAGGTATAGTGAATCCAAATTCTTAAGAAATATCAAAAGGATAATTGTATAATAGAGTAGAGGAGAAGTTCAATAACTTACTACTTGAAATCTTATCATCAAAGATCACATTTTCGCTCAAAATGATATGTTGGTTGAGTGGGTCAAACACTCGATAAGCTTTTGATTCATTAAAATAGTCCATCATAATGCAAGCATGACTCTTTGCATCCAATATCTATGTAGTTTTCATTGATACGATAAGCTTTTGATTCATTAGAATAGTCCATCATAATGCAAGCATGACTCTTTGCATCCAATTTCTGTGTAGTTTTCATTGATATGTGCCAAATCGATTCATGTCATTAACAACTCTAGTCAAAACAAGGTTCGAGATATAGTTTAAGAAATAAACAACTTTTTCCCAAAATTTAGTTGGAAGGTCTTTGGTATGCTAGTAAACTCAAGAACAAAAATCGCCTAGTCAATACTTCATCTTGATTTTGATTCTTCAAAAATATCAAATGGATCATTGTGCAATATACAAGAGAATTTCAATAACTTAGTACCTGAAATCTTCTCATCAAAAGATCGCATTTCTTCTCAAAATGATTTATTGTTTGATTGAGTCAAATAATATTAACAAAGGTTGCAGAGTAATCAGAGTAAAACAGGCTCTCCTAGTTAATTATTAGGAAAGAAGATTTGAATTGTAAATTTCAAAGTAATTTATAATGCTGGATATAATAGTCATTACTGCTCAACCTGTTATTGTACCATAAATCTATATAGACAAAATTATATTTAAGAAAAATTAAAAAATCGGCCGTTTCGGATTGTCCTGTCACAATAGATATTGCTTTAAGAGGAGCTTATATGGAAGACCTGTATTTTGTTTTTTTGAACTCAACGCACTTTTCGGACTGCACTGCTGAGTCCATCATCAGGAGATACTGCTTTAAATAAGTTTAGTGTGAAAATACTCTTCCTTAATACCCTTGATTGTCACTTTTATATGCTACACTCTGGCTAGCAAGTATTCCTCCGGTATTTTTTTCCCCAGAAAAAACCATTGCAGTTCTAACCATTCCCATTCCAAATTGTATTAATTCAAAAGCAAAAATATAGCTCCCCTGAAAAGCTTTCCTTGAGCAAAGGTTCTGATAAAAACTGCGTTAAAAAATCTCATTATGACACCGTCCATGATATACAATAATACTGTCATAAAAAATATTTATATGAGATCTAGTGATATACAAACTACAATAATGTAGAGAAACAAAATTTCTCATGTGAGACCTTAAAAATAAACTAGGAGAAAAATGTAACAACAAAAAATTGAGGTATGTCTAAACTGGGAGAAAAATGTAAAAACAACAAACTGAGGTATGTCCTTGAGATAGAGCAGATCAGGCTCATTTAAAGCTTGATACTCCTCTGGTACTACACAGACTATATTGGCAATTTGTAGAAACTCCTCTGGTACTACACAGACTATACGAGATATAGTGATATAAAAACTACAATAATGTAGAAAACCAAAGTTTCTCATGTGAGACATTAAAAATAAACTAGGAGAAAAATGTAAAAACAAAAAAATGAGGTATGTCTAAACTGGGAGAAAAATGTAAAAACAAAAAACTGAGGTATGTCCTTGAGATAGAGCAGATAAGGCTCATTTAAAGCTTCATACTCCTCTGGTACTACACATACTATATTGGCAATTTGACACATTTTACTGCTATAGCTCCACTCACCATTTTCTCAAATCATTTGCAAAGTTAAATAAATATTGGTAAGGACTACGCTACAAAACAGCCTTGTTTAGATTTTGTATCCATACACTATTTATTCCATTTCTATGCTTTGCGTTTGTTTAGATTTTGTATCCACATATTATCTTTGCACATTGTCAGGCCTTCAAATATGACTGGATAAAAGAAAAGAGCTTGATTTGCATTGAAGATATCCAGCAGGTAAATAGCATAGCTAATTAACAGATAAATAGAGGCAATGAGTACTCCCAGAACCCGAACTAAAATCACTGTTCCCAACCAATTCGTATGATACATAAATGTCCAATGCATTTTACTTGACAAGACCTAAATTCAAGATTCCCCAAGAGGTGTGAGGCCATGATTTCTCCTTGGCCTTCATCAACATCACCCTTGTCCATGCAATCCACCCCTCCCATGACATCCTTTTGTCCCAAGTTGTACCCCACTCTAACATAAGCCTCAGCCCTGTTTCTGCTTCCTTCTCTGCTTCATCATATCTTCCCTGGGAATTGTATATCTGAGCAAGAACAACACGGGGCTCTCCTATGAATGGATTAAGCTTACAGGATTTTGCAAGAAGGGTCTCAGCTTTCTCATGGGTTTTCTCCCCAGGGGGCATACAAACAGCTTCCCAATACAAATTTCTTGCAGTAATCTGATCTGATGGAAATAGAACAGCCCTGCAGTGATCAAACACAGGAGGGATCACAAGCTCTATTTCTTCAAAACCCCTTTTCTTTTTCTTATTCTCTTCTTCATTTTTTATTTTCCCTTCTTCCCTCTGGAACAGTTTCTCCTCCCTTACAATCAAAGTATACAGAGCCCCCATTCGAGAAATGGAATTCAACCAAAGCCCGGGCCTGCCATCGCCAGGCCACAGAGCAGTCCATGTATTCCCTGCAAACTCCATAAGGCCATTGCTGTTATCAAACAAAGCATCCTGAAAACTGAACAGCTGGTCACTGAAGTCCGCCATGGTCATAAAAAGGAATATGGCAACCAATCTTCTGGGCACCTGAATATCCTCCCCACTTCTGATATGCTTCACTCTCACACCATCAGCAGGCAATATCTTCTGTAATTTTTCTCTCCATTCGGGAAGGACAAACCCTTCCAGCTTCTCCTTCAACTGGGTTTTGAAAATCTCGTACTTGTCATGGATTTCATCATGCCAGTTGCCATTTTTCTCATCTAATTCCAATTTTTGGAGCTCCAAATCTTCTTCCTCGGCTTCTTTTATTGATTTCTCCGATTCTTTGAGGGCAGAGACTAATTCTTCGTCAGAGAAATGGAAGAGTAGATCGTCGTGGATGAGGGGCTGCCTGGGCACAATACAGAACATGTGCACAAGCTCTTCGGCAGAATCTCCGATGAGATCTCTCACTTTCTGCCTCTCAACGTTGGGCTGAAAGATTGCAAGATTAACATAAGAATTAGAGTAAGCAGAATGGAATAAACCGCACCTGGCAACAGAATCGGGAGCGTTCCATAGCTTGAGAATTCGATAAACATCCACAAGATGATCGAAGAAGCTTCCATGCTTGTGCCAACACTCTGAAGCTCCCACTTTTCTCAGTACGCTCATGAATTCGGGCAGCGATGGGTCGATCTCATCATAAGCTCCTCTCAGAAACGGCCTTGCACGCTCCAACATCGTCGAAAGCTCTGAATTCGCCATGGTATCTGCTGCCGCCAATGCGATTTGCCCTCGAACTCCTAACACCATTTATAGATAAAGTTTAAGGTTGCTTTTCTGTTCAGAAGGTCGAGGTAGAAGTCGAATACTTTACGGAACCGAAGATATTATAATATTTTAAAGTTTAAGGTTGATTTTCTGTTCAGAAGGTCGAGGTAGAAGTCGGATACTTTACGGAACTGAAGATATTATAATATTTTATTGTTGTGAGTACATATAAAGAAATGATATAAGGTTGCCACGTCCAACTATGGGGGATTTATTTTTGTTAAAGTTGCATAATGGGATATAGTTGATTTTAATCACAACGTTATGAGTTTCGAAAGAATAACATTTATGTTTTAATGGGATAGTTATAAGGAATTAACATAATAATAAGGTGTGTTATAATGTGAATATATTTCTCGTTAAAAGAAAAATTGTTATATGTGATTATACATGTGGCTAAAAAACAAAATATTTATTTGTCTTTTATAAAATATATATTTTATACCGATTAAACCTTACTTTAAATCCAATACTCGATGCTTAAGTTTACACATGTTCAAAATTTATGCGAATCTTCATGTACTCTATTATGTTATATAGAGTGGTGTTGATGCACTCAAAGCATATAATTACTAGCATTTGCATCGAGCGTTGCAAAAGAACGTCGAGAGAGTAAAAATATTGAGTTTTTTTGCGATTGAATAAAGCATCTACAAAAGCATGAACATCAGGTGGCCTATTATTGTACGTAGTCTAATTTATATCATCAATTTTGATGGAAAACGTCCATGAATCTTCTATGTTTACAGTAATTTTTGTTTGTCTTACGGTTCCTATTTTCAATGAACACGTCTTCTTTCCACACTCCCACACTAGTATTTTCGCACACGCTTTTCAGAAACCAGCTTAAAAGCTTTTGAAACGGGTGTTCTGCACTCTCACACTTTTTCGATTTTCGATCTCCAGTTCAGACTGTGGAAGTTTGGCTCCTCAACTTACGAGACATGGTTCCCGCACTTTCACGCCGTGCGGAATCCGGAAATTGAGACTCACATGTTCACAATAAAACTTTTTCCTTTCCAACTCCCACTTCTCGATGTCCGGAATGTGGAAATCTAAAAAGTCCTTTGTTGCGTTTTTGCTTTCTTGTCTTTCCTACTACCATTTTTCGCTAAGGCGGATCCCGGAAGTATCATTTTTCGTGCAATAAAAAGGATGACTTTCTGACTCCTGCTTTCCATTGTCCAGAATGCGAAACTTGAAATTTTTGATTCACGACAAAACTGTCATCCTTGTCTCTGACTTCCGATTTCCGCACAGCCGTTTACTGGAAACCAATTTTTTTTTTCGCAGCTTATGTTTTCTTGTTTTCTCTGCTTTGCACTTTTCGCCTTTGTGGAATGCAGAATGCAGAAGTTTAATATGTACACTCTCCAACTAAATTACTTTCCATCTTCTGCTTTCCAATGTTCGAGACGCGAAAGTCGGAAATCGCAAAATCCAAACTTTTGAAAGTTTTAACTTCCAATTTTTGAGTTTCACACCTTCATCTAAGTCGTTCATTTATGCTGGATCTACAGTCTAGATCTTTTTTTTCGTAGAGAGTTTGGCTATTTTGTCTGTACAAATTCATGAGGGTTTTTACCATTTTCACTCGCGTATTTTACTGTGCCTGGGGATTTTTATGGTGTTTTTCTCACTCAAGCTCACAATTTCCCTAGTTTTGAAACTTTCTACAAGTAAGTTGACTTCTCACAATCGTTTATTTTGTTACTTTTACATTGTAGTAAGTTTTTGACCATGTTTTCCAAAATTTGGGCAGAAATGGCGCCTACTGTACCCAGAAACACAAGATCAAAGATAGCTCTGCAAGAGCAAAAATCCAAAGACCCAAACGCCAGAATATTCACAGAAACTAGTGGATGTGTTTCCAAAACCTTGTTTTTGGACTGGTCGACGATATATGCTATCTTCGATAATGATGATTTTTCCACTGTGCCGCATGATCAACCAGCTTATATCAGAATTCAGAGTGCACAACTCCATCTCATTCCCTCTAGACCACCTTTCATGCCTTACATAGATCCGGTGAAATGGGAATTGGACAATGTTAAACCTGAAGACCGCATGTTCAATGACCACATTGGTACTTTTTTGGCCGCCTTTAATCCTGATACTTTTTCTAAGGCTTACGCCCTCGGACCCCCCAAATAGCTCCTGAGCAATAAGTTCCTGGGCGAAGCAATCTTCCACTACTGTTGGGCCCTTGAATTGTCCATTTTTTCATGACTTTTCGACATTTATTTCATCAATTTTCTTACCATTATCACCCATTTATCATTCCATTTTCCTTCCATTTGTTGTAACTGTGCATAAAACAGCATACTACTTCCATTGATTTTTTAAGTGGTTAATAATGATTAGTTTCCTTTATCTTTGATGAATTGAAGACTATTATGAATAATTTTACTAATGATGGTTTGTGGAGTGACTTGCCACGTACAGGACGCTCATAGTCAGCTGTTACAGCCTTAACCGAAAATGCATGCCACATAAGAAAACCTTGAATCACGTCTCTATTTGCGGGCAAATGGAAATGAATCTCAAAACTCTGAGAAATGGGTTTTGTGCATAACATCCTCATTTACCTGAATCGCAAGGAAATGGGCAAACAAAACGATGGTTTGGGATATACAGATGGTTCTTTGAGAGGGTATTTTCTAGATTTGTTGTTGCGGCTGGTTCCAAAGTTGCCAGTAGTTATGGTCGTGTTTCAGCTGTTACAGATCACAAGTTGGGGGTTTAGTTCTTCACTTTCATGAGATAATTTTATGTATAAATATGTAATCAATCTCATTGGAGGGAGAAGAGAAATCAATGTTATGATGTAGGATTTTATTTAGATCTATTGTAATCATTCCATTTTTGTGCATAACATCCTCATTTACCTGACTCGCAAGGAAATGGGCAAACAAAATGATGGTTTGGGATATACAGATGGTTCTTCGAGAGGGTATTTTCCATATTTTTTGTTGCGGCTGGTTCCAAAGTTGCCAGTAGTTATGGTCGTGTTTCAGCTGTTACAGATCACAAGTTGGGGGTTTAGTTCTTTACTTTCATGAGATAATTTTATGTATAAATATGTAATCAATCTCATTGGAGGGAGAAGAGAAATCAATGTTATGATGTAGGATTTTATTTAGATCTATTGTAATCATTCCATTCTGATAATGCATGCTGGCAGTTTCTTAATTATGGAGTTGTAGACTTTCATTGTGGAGATCCAACTCTGCTCAGTGGAGGAAGGGCCCTCTTCCTTGAGTAGGTGCTGGTAGTGTTAATTGTAAGTGTGTTATTTGGATATTTGTTTATTATTTAGTTCATGCTTTCATTCATTAGATTTATCATAGTTGTTTTATTATTCAGTTCATGTTTTTATTCATTAGATTTATCATAGTGTTCTCATGTTAATTCATTTTGATAGATCGTTGGACCACACAAGACTTCTTTTAGATTTATGCAATTAAATATTGTTTCATAGGAATAGAGTTTGTTTGAAGTGTGTCAGATTTATAGTTTTGATTTACGAATAGGTTCGAGGTTTGATTTACTTTCAAGAAGGTGTGATCTAGTTTACAAAGAGTTTCGATTGCATACCAATAGATAACAGTATCAGGTAGAAATTGTGCTTGCATAGATCTTGCACGATAGCTTTGAAATAAAAGACTTCCTCGGGTTCATAATTTATGTTTAGCACTCTGCATGTTAAGTTTTAATTAACTGGCATATAGTGGGCCCAACATTTTGGCGCCGTTGCCGGAGAAGTTATTAATGGTGCAAAAGTACATCTGACATTGTTTTGCAGATGCATTGTTAAAGTAGGGCATGTAGGTTGCATGATTACATTTGAGTTTATTGAATTTATTTTGAGTGTGAATTTTATGTCTTTACATTTAGTTTTATTTCATGTTCAATTTTTGGAGTATAAATCTTATCATTCCCCTTAGTGGTGTTGTAAGCACCACCCATTTTAGTAACAAGTTGACATGAACATTTGAAGGAGGATCCTCAAGATAGCACATAAAGAATGTAATGAAGAGATGGCAGGTAAGAAATATGCAGAAGTTGTTACCTTCGAATTTCCCATCAGAGATTCGAGAGGAGTGGCACCAACGAAAACAATTCCCCCACATGTTCTACCAAATTTTCGCGGTTTAGAAAACGAAGACCTTGATATATTTCTGTTTCAATTTGAAGTACTTTCTAGAGGATATGGTTATTGTGCTAATGATTAAAATTTGAATGTGTTTCCCCTTACTCTAAAAGGAACAGCCCTCCGATGGTTCATGAGCCTCGATGGGAATTGTATACAAACTTGGGAAGACATGAAACATGTATTCTTGAAAAGGTACCAAGATTATTGCAGGGTCAATGAAGACATCTTTGAAATGACACAAGGAGAAGAAGAGAGTTTGGAGGAATACATAAAACACTTTCAATATAATATCCAAAGATCCAAACAAAGGAAACTGGGGAAGGAGACCTTAAAAACACTTCTACTCAAGGGAATCTAAGCTAAATATTTAGAAATATTAAATTTGATGGGAACAGGTAATGTATTTCAGTTAGCATATGATGATATTCGTGAGTTATGTAGAAGGTATTCAAGAGGAAACTTCAAGACTGGTAAGAATTCTAAGGAACTTTTATCTCTATTTTTGAAATTTGCTACAAAAACAAGAGTTTTACGAGCGAAAATTAGTAATGTATTTAAAAATTCTAAATTTGATTCACAATTGGGTGTTTTGCAGGATAAGGAAAAGCAAAAGGAAATAAGAGAAGCAAGGGATTTCTCTTTGAATAGTCTTGAAAGTTGTGGTATATGTGACTTGAATCACTTCATAGATCATTGTCCCTCCTTACCAAGGATGAAAGAAACATATCAAAGAGATCTAGGAGTTGTAGCCAACTCGTTGCAACAGTCATGTCAACCATGGCCTACATCTATGGTTCAAAAATATATCCCTCCATTTCCTTACTTTCATACTCAGCCATTCAATACTCTTCCACCATAGCAGTTGTTGCAGCCTCAATTTAACTCTTACCTACCTTATCCATAAGGTTGGAATGGCCTATCTTATGATCACATGGCCACTCTCCCTCATGCTGCAACACAAATTGGTCCTTCAATATCAACCTCACAAATCAATCCTCTACATCAGCCACATCTATTTTCTCATCAAACTCCTTGGTATCCAACACAATTTTCTATCCAATCCACCCTCCACCCTAACTATAATAAAGCAGTACAGTATGCTTATAGTGCCGAACTGCAAAATGTTTCTACATTTCCCTCTTATTCTACCTCATCCACACCATTGCAAAAAGGCTGTGCGTTGTTGCAACAAATCCATACGAGGCCTGAACATGTTTTAAATCCAAGATTTGTAGATGGAGTTTCTTCTAGTCCTCATAAGCAAGCAGACAAGATCAACAAGACACATGTAATATTTGATGGAGAACAACCATTGGAACCAAAAACATCATTCACATCATTAGATCCGAAACTCGTATGCATTGAGGAAGATCAGTTTAATAAGGATCTTCATGGTGTAACATACATGAGCAATCAAGGGAATAAAGACTATATTGAAGCTTGGTTTCAATCTGCCATCAGTCTGCAGCATCATTCCATGCTTCACCAATTCTTGACACCATCGTTTCAAGGGAAGTTGATCTCTCATCTCCTAGCATTCATAAAGTTATATTTTTCTGTTGGGAGTATGAGCATACTTGAGTCACTTCTTCGAAAGTGGCTCCATTGGAAATATGCATACACTTGAACAATTTTTATATTTTCAAGTAGAATAGGGTAGGATAGAATAACAGAATAAAACCATGTTTTTTTTATTTTTTATTTTTGTATAAGTATGCTCTCTTCTTATGCCTTGTTGCGATTCGGAAGATCAGAAAGTAGAAAGATAAGGAATGTGTATGAAATGTTTTCATAAATGCTTTGGAATTGTTAACTATTTGAACAAAATGCTTAAATCATTTTTGGCATCAATTTTGCAATTTCAGTTTGTTTCAATTTGTTATAAATAAAAAAATATATATATCATTAAAACAAAATTACAGTAATTAGGGAAGGTGAATGAAGGATCCACAGGAAAATGATCTAACGATTATGGAACCCCTCAAGCTTGAACTTGGGCATGAATTTGTTAGCTACAACACCCAGCAGTGGCCGATCACTTTCAGCTGTGACAGTGAGATGCAACACTCAGCTATGACAGTGAGATGCAACGCCCAACTGTGACAATGAGCTGCAACACTAGCTGTGACAGGGAGCTGCAACACCCAGCTGTGATAGTGAGCTGCAAAACTAGCTGTGATAGTGAGCTGCAACACCCAGCTGTGACTGTGCTACAGGGAAAAATTTATGATTTTGAGATATGTGTGTGTTTCACATCATGATATGTATTTAGTTTTTATTTATATATAACACATCCATAAAAATACACATGCTTTATTTCAACATTATATCATTTTTAAGAGTTGCAGCTGCGGCTGCCATAGACTACGTAAGTCCATATAGGTGCTCAATGCTTGAAATTTTTAATATGGGTGTGTGTTATATTTAAATTTACATCATTTAAAACATTCACACCTATTTCGGTCACTTTTTGGGGGTCAAATTTTATTTATTAATTTTTTGGTGACATTTTGGCTTGAAAATTTTACTAAAACACAGTTGGGACAGTCCGTTTTTGAGAGACCAAATGGAATTATTTTTAAAACTTGTTTACATCCCAAGTATCCCTTTGAATCTAGTTTCCAAAACAATTTGAATTTTTAATATTGGGTGTCAAACGAAAATTTTATGGCCAAAATACTAAGGAGGTGTCAAGCAGGCAGCTTAGGAACAGAGTTGGGACAGTCAATATTTGGATTCCTTATTGGAAATATCTTGAAAACATGTTTCAATGGTACATTTAACTATTAATCTAGTTTACAATTCAATTTGAATCACTCCATTCTGATATCGTATGCAAATTTTATGACCAAAATACCGACTGCCTATCATAAATTTGCATTCCCAAAACTCTATTTTCTAGACTGTTCATTGGTGTATTTGACCCATCAATTATTATTGGCTTCAAAACATATTTATAATGGAGATACCTATATGAATATACTTTCATCTCCAATTGGAATCACATCAATCTGTTATCAAACGAAAAAGTTAAGCCTAAAACCGTGACTGTTGGTCTAGTCCAGAATTCGAAAAAACACCTTGTCATGCAGGCTATTATTGAGTGATTTGGAACATCATTACATCGAATTTTAAAAACCTATTTCTAAGGGAAATAGACCTATAAATTTAATTTCATTTGGATTTGTATTCACTCAAATTGGACAACGAACGAAGAAGCTATGACCAGAATACCGTTGGTGAGTCTAGATGGACATTGCTCTCCCACAGGTATAAAATGGATTTTTCTTTGTTCATTTTTCTTTGGATTTGTTTTATAATTAATTTCTTGTTGTTTCTTTTTCATAAGTGTTGGGTGAAGAGAGACCAATCACCTCTCTTCTTACATCATCTCATGTTTTATTGCAGATAAGTGCTAGGCTTTTACAGGTCCTTGGAAGAAGAAGGTCAATGCATGCACGAGTGACTCTTGAAGACATTTTATCAATTTGTAAATGGATTTAGCACATAAAAAATGGAGAGATTGATGTGCAAACCATACAGATTCCAATGTTTCTGTAGTCAAGTCTCATTGCCACATGCCAAGGATCATTTTTAGACGTGTGTCATCCCAATTGTTGCAGAAAGAAACCCCTCAAGAAGCCAGTTGCAGTATGGTAGATTCATTCACCCTCCTCATTTCAAAAACCTAAAAATCCATTCATGTGGAAGTCCCATTTTCCACTACTTATGTAGTCACTTTAACCGTTTTATTTTCCATCACTACTACATTATGACTTCACATATACTTTCCACTTTTGAGTTTCATGTTGGTTCTATTTTTCACTATGATTCTTTACAATAATTTATTTTGTACTCATATTGGATGATGTGGAATTCATTAAGGTCCATCTTCCAATGGTCTTGTCCCATCGACTCCGACACATCATCTGGGATCAAGATTAGAGTTTTTATAGTGCCCTGGTATCTGCATGAATCAATGGCAGATTTCTTTGTTGTTAATCATGGGGATTCATTAATGCCTCTTGATTGGAAAATCTTGCAGGTAACTCGACTCCAGCACATCCATTTGTACCTGTCAAGATGCACTAAGGTACTTTAGAGCTCACTGTCATTAAAGGTGAGTTGCTTCACATTGGTTAACGGCATACATTAATGGCCGATAATTCAATTATTTCTTTCCATGCTTGACTTCGGCACTTTCATTTGCATGGTAAGAATTGTACCTCTATTTGTAGCAGTTGAAGATTATGTGATCTAATGGTTTCAACAGTGACTTGCAACATCATTTGTTTCACTAGTTTTGGAATTACTTTCCATTTTCATTCCAGCAGTTGATTTTCAGAATAAGGAAAGGAGCTTTCTGCTTTTCTTGTAGAATTTCTCCTCATTAATTGTCTCAGCAGTTATTCTTACATTCAACCAGCACAACACCATGGATCAAATTCAGCCTCATTTAGTTTAAGCTCTCATATACATCTGTCTCAGCATCAGATCGGCCTACATAGCTCCAACATACACCAGTCCATTCATGTCAACCAAGGATTCTATGGAGGTAAAACTTGAGGTAAAATAGCATGAGTTTTTGATTTATTAAAGATTTAAGGAAATGTCATGAAGAACCACTAAGTATTAGCCATTTCCATTTTATATATAGCATTTTATGTCCATCCATTCCCATCATTTCCCACTCAATTCTAACACTTCATCATTCATGCACATCCACTTCAAATTTCTACCCAACATCTCACCAACCCAACTGACAAAGCATGAAAATAATCAAAGGATACCTTATTGTTGTCACACAAGAACCAACAATAGGAAGTCTTGCTGCTGCCACACAAAAACCAACAGTAAAAAAAAAAATCCTTGATGCTGCCACACAAGAACCAGCAGTAAGAAACGGTGCTCTGTTGCCATATAAAAATAGTGAGGAGAAATAAAGCAGCTGATACACATCTTGAAAGAGAAGGATAGGTTGGACACAAGAACCTACAACATAAAAAGTTGATGTAGAAGCCATTCCTTCTCAAGAGTATGCTATCACACAAGCACGATAGAAAACAAAGGCATGATTTCTTTGATTTGTTTGCTTTGTTCAGTGGTGCGCATGATGGTTCACATCTTCATTAGTCAAAATTATTGAGAGCCACATTTTATATGGTATATGGATTTTCCACCATCTTATACATATGGTATCTTTACCATCCACTAATGCATACATTGGTTTTAGCCATCATGAACATGATACATGCACAATGGAAATCCTGTAGCAGCCTTTTCAAGGTCTGATGTGAATTTTATCTCAACAGCATGAAGGTAATGATTACTCCCAGCATTGTTCATTTGTCAAGGTTGACAGAATTTCTGAAATGAGTTTGATTGTTGTGGAATGTGCAAAAGAATGCTTGGCATCTCTTTCAACGAATAGTCCTGTAGCATTGGCATGGCTTTAATGGTCAATAAAACACGGTTGCCTCTATTTACAATCATAAAGGAAGTTTTCTAATGATCTAGGCATTTTTGTTCTGAAATAAACACATGCTGCCATATAACAGGGTATGAAACAAGGGTAGGTGATTTGTTCCTCCCACACTCTAAAAGGAAATTTGATCATTTTAATGCTGCATTCAGTTGCTCTATTCATCCCTTTTACATATATTCATATATGATTTCATGCTTATCATTTTGAGGATTCAGTTGGTGTGCCAATTGTTGGATATCATTGGTAACAATAATAAGTGGTTTTCTTTTAAAATCACAAAGAGGCAATATGAAGAATTGATTAAACACTTGGGTTGAAGTTGGTTTTAATAAGCATGAGTACATGATGTATCCTCAGTTTGGGGGAGGTGGTTGTTTACAACTAAGATGAAAACTCTTCTTTTGCATGAGGACATGTGACATATTTAGTTTGGGGGAGTGGTTATTGACATTCTTTGTGCATACTGATTTTTACTCATTTACAGCTTGCAAAAGTGCATAAATCTATTTAAGGATATCTTGAAAACCGTGAGCTTTTTTTTCATGAAATTTGGACGGGGAATGCATAACATCATGAAGAACAAACGTGGCAAGTTTCAGCTCAATCCAGTGCACATATTTCGACAAAATGACCATCATAACCTACATCCAATTCGCATTTTTCTCGAAAGTCGTGATGTGGGTTTGTCTAATTTTTGGTGTGGAGATGCATTAGAATGACAGTTACTTCTTGAAAAATTTCATCCCAACCCAGTTTGTATTTTATGAAATATTGATTCATGAAGTTTAGCTGCAACACATTTTTATTCATGTTCATCTACAAAAGTGTAGAAATTGAAATGGACATATCTTGCAATTGGTAAGTTTTATTCTCATGATTTTTGGAAAAGAAGTGAATAATACCAATATGAACAAGCCTGGTAATTTTCATCTCAATCCAATTTACGGTTTTTAAGAAAATGACCATAATCACCTACAGCCAATTTGCATTTTTCTTGAAATCTGTGATGTGGGTTTCTCTAATTTTTGGTGTGTAGGTGCACTGGACTAATATAAACCTGCTTGAAAAAATTCGGCCAAACCTAGTTCATCATTTGGGAGAAAATGGCTTCAGAATTTTTCTGTTCAAAAGGCTGCAACACCGTAAAGTATTGCCATTTTTTGTTCCTCCGTTTAGCTATTCAGCTGTGACTTCGTAAAACCTTTTCCGTTCCATTTAGCTGTTCAGCTGTGACTCTATAAAACCTTTTTCGTTTTGTTCAGCTGTTCAGTTGCGACTCTGTAAAACCTTTTTCCATTCCATTCAGCTACAAATCTGTAAAACCTTTTCCGCTCTATTCATCTGTTCAGTTGCGACATCGTTCAGCTGCGACTCCACTAAATTCACTGCTAAATTTAGTGCTATTTGGGCTACAAATTCACCAAAATATTTGCTAAAACCTTCGCTAAATGCTCTGCTAAAAAAAACAAAAAAAATTGTGTCCATCTGTTCAGCTGCGACATCGTTCATCTATGACTCTGCCAAATTCTTCGTTAAGTTTAGCGTTATCTGGGCTGCAACTCTGCCAAAATATTTGCTAAAACCTTCGCCAAATTCTTTGCTAAAAATAAGCTGTGAATCCGACAAATTTATACTAAATCCTCAGCTAAGGAGCTGCGACTCCGCCAAATTGTCTGCTAAATCCTCTGCTAAGTGACTCTGCCAATTTCTGTTAAACTCTCCATTTCTTCTGGCTGCAACTGTGCAAATGGTAAAATGAAGGAATAAGTGAATGCGTTCTTCTAGTTGGATGCTACACAGGTATTGGGTTACATGAGGACATGCAACAAGTTCAGTTTGGGGGAGATGTTGGGCCCTGGAATTGTCCATTTTTCCATCACTTATAGACATATATTTCATCCATTTTCTTACCATTATCGCCCATTTATCATTCCATTTTCCATCCATTTGTTGTAACTATGCGTAAAACAACATACTACTTCCATTGATGTTTTAAGTGGGCAATAATGATTATTTTCCTTTATCTTTGATGAATTGAAGACTATTATGCATAATTTTACTAATGATGGTTTGTGGAGTGATTTGTCACGTATAGGACGCTCATAGTTAGCTGTTACAGCCTTAACCAAAAATGCATGCCACATAAGAACACCTTGATTTGCGTCTCGATTTGCGGGCAGATGCAAATGAATCTCAAAAATCCGAGACATGAGTTTTGCGCGTAACATCCTCATTTACTTAAAAATTGAGGAAATGGCCAAACAAAGTGACGGTTTGGGATATACAAATGGTTCTTCGAGAGGGTATTTTCTAGATTTGCTGTTGCGGCCAGTTCCAAAGTTGACAACAGTTATGGTCATGTTTCAGCTATTACAGATCACAAGTTGGGGGTTCAGTTCTTCATTTTCATGAGACAATTTATGTATAAATATGTAATAAATCTCATTTGGGGGAGAAGAGAAATCAATGTTATGATGTAGGATTTGATCCAGATCTATTGTAATCATTTCATTCTGATAATGCATGTTGGCAGTTTCTTAATTCTGGAGTTATAGACTTTCATTGTGGAGATCTAGCTCTGCTCAGTGGATGAAGGGTCCTCTTCCCTGAGCATATGCTGGTAGTATTAATTGTAAGTGTGTTATTTGTAGATTTGTTTATTATTTAGTTCATGTTTTCATTCATTAGATTTACCATAGTTGTTTTATTATTCAGTTCATGTTTTTATTCATTAGATTTATCATAGTGTTCTCATTTTAATTCATTTTGATAGATCGTTGGACCAAACAAGACTTATTTTAGATTTATGCAATTAAATATTGTTTTATAGGAATAGAGTTTGTTTGAAGTGTGTTCGATTTACAGTTTCGATTTACGAATAGGTTCGAGGTTTGATTTACTTTCAAGAAGGTGTGATCTAGTTTACAAAGAGTTTCGATTGCATACCAATAGATAACATTGTGAGGTATAAATTGTGCTTGCATAGATCTTGCACGATAGATTTGAAATAAGAGACTTCCTCGGGTTGATAATTTATGTTTAGCACTCTGCATGTTAAGTTTTAATTAACTGACATATAGTGGGCTCAACATCTACAATTATGAAGATGTGGTAAAAGTGTGGATGGAAAACCCTAATCTGTTTGTTCCTCAACCAGGCAATTCTTACCCTTTTCATGGTTCAAGGAACCATATTCATTACTTGCAGCCATGTTATGTCGGTTGTATGGGTTGGCTAATTGCTTGTTGTTTAAAGCTGAATGGGTTTCGATAGCACATCACATTCTCCTTATGGGCCATTCTTTCAATTGGGTTCAGATTTTATCCGAAATTTGCAAGAGCAAATTATTAAGTATCAGAAGACCTTGGCAAACATGAAACTCCATTTTTTCATGTCGACTTATGTAATGGATGTTTTTTGTGCAACTTTTGCATTTCCCGCTTTGGGTTGGAATTGACAGAAGAATTCCTCGCCTATTCGTATTTATTGTTTTGACATGTGGGAGGATAACTTTGTTCCTCGGGTGTATGATATTTGCGACCTTTTCTTACGGTCTATGTACCATAACATTTTCAAGGCCAATGCTCCGGTGTTTTCACAAAGTGCAAGGCATTTGATCACTTTGTATGGGGATTGGTATGTTAGAGAATATTTCTCCTACTTCATAATTTTGGGCAGCAACACGACCCATTTACTACCAAGGATTGTCCCAGACCTCATGGTTTTGTAGGAATTTTCTTTTCAGATGGTCGTTGATGGCACCTTTTCTAAATTGGCCAAGCACAAAAAGAAGTGTTGGCCTAAGTTTCCCTTGAATTTAGGTTCTTTGGTCATGCAGAATTCTACCCATGCATCAATGCTGGGTAAGGAAATTTCAATTATGAACCTGGGAGAAGCCCCTAAAAGAATGGATGATCCAAAGGCTTATTTGGAAAGCCTCTTTGCTCAAGAACGGGCTAAGTTTTATTACACACATGAGGAGATACCAGATGACTCCATATATAGGGAAGGTATTGATTTTAGTGAGGCATTGGAGAATATCACTGATCCAGATGCAAGGGGACATGTTGTTCAGTATTAGAACGATCTCAAGCAAACTACCCTTCACTTCAGGAAATTAAAGTTCGATGCAAAAGACAAAATTCACAGGGAAAACATGGAGAAAGAATCAAGACAGCAGGAAACAACAACTTCTTCTTCTGTCTCATCCTCCCAATCTAAAGACAAGGGTAAATTCGTCATGGAAACCCTTGTGATTGCTCACTCTTCACAATTGGATGAAGCTCTGCATAAAGGGGAAGAATTCATGAGAAATATTGAGAAGCTCAGTTCCTAGCTTCAGACACAAGTAGAAGAGGCTGAACCTCAGCCTAAGAGACACAAAACTCAGTCTCTTCCCCAACAAGCGCAAGAACCTAAAGCACCAGTGGCTCAAATAGAACACATACCTAGGTAAGTGCTCAGAGCGGAACAACCAACACAGGTAGCTCCACCAACACAGGTAGCTCCACTTACTTTTCAAGAACAACTAGCTCTACATATTGAACCTCCACCTCAACCTGAAATTGAAGTGCATGGAATTCATAGTGACTTGGAGGAATAATATGGTCCTGCTACATGCCCTATCAATATTTTCTCTTCCATGACATCCTTCATTCCTGATATATAGTCATCATCAGGTCTTTTTGATGCTTTATTTCCTCAGTCTTTATTTTCTTATCTGAATTTAAAGCCCATTCTTGAGGACACCTCTACAAACCCATCAGTGTTAACAGAAGTTCCCAATTGTACTTCTCCTCTTTCTCCACCTGTGTCATTGATCCCCCATACATCCCATACTACCCCTACATCCTCACATATTTCATTTTCCCAAGTACAAGTCCCTTCTACCTCCACAAGTCTTTCTTCGCAAGTTGATATTCCTATTCCCACCTCTTCCTCTTCTCTTATATATATTTTCCCTACTCCCCCCTTGGACATTCCTCCCATTAGTGTAGAAGTCTCGGTCTCTCAAACACAAACTGAGCCATCAACCACCCCCCAGAGGAAATCCTACCGGACTCGGAAGAGATTGCAGATTTTGGAGAGGATGTTGTTGTTTCCTTAGGGAAATATTTTTGGAGCAAGAAAGAGAAGGAAATAATAAAAAAGGGAACAAAGAGGACAAGGGAAGGCACACTCAAACATCTTCCTTCCCTTAATCAATTTGTCTAGAGAACTCATGCCCCTAATGTTAGACAATGAGCATTGGATACAACATATGCTATGGGAGATTTCACAAGAGAAAATTATGACTTAGTGTCACATATGCATAATGATCTCCTGGATAGAGAATAGGAATTGTAGAAAGCCAAAGAGGATCTGGCAGTAGTAGAGGCACGTAACCAAAAGGAGACTCAACTCCTCAGACAAGAACACCAAGATAAACAAGAAGATTTGCAGGAGAATATTGATCATCTCAAGCATCACGTTGAGAAATCAAAGCTCCTTAATCAACAACAGGCTGATCGGAATGCTTCCGTCGAGAAATAACTCAAATAATCACAGTTGTTTTCATCTACCTCGTCATTTTCCACATTAACAGCTGAAATTCAAACAGTTAGCTTGCAGGGTTAATTGTCAATATTATCAGTCTATGATCAATATGTATACAGGGTTAAATGAAATGCAGGAACTATACAAATAATTTCAATCACAACCAGATGTCTTACAAGAACACCATACTCGAAGAACTGCAACAACTAAGGTGTTTGAGAATGTGTTGGGTTGGAAAACACACATCAGGGATAAACTAAAGGACATCCCAATCCTAGAAAATGTTTAGGCTAAGAAAACCGAAGTCACAATTGAAACTTGGGAAGGAATTTGCGATACAGTTGATTCCATTATCCATGAGGGACAAGCGGCATGCAAGCGTAGGCGGACAACTTCTGATGTTTTGCTCGATTTCTTGAATCTTCCTAAGTTAAGTTCGATCAACAAGGCAGTACCTACCAAGCTAAAATTAGAGTAAATTTAACAAACCTTTACTGTAGTTAAGGATAAAATTCAGGGTGTGATTTTGTACTATGTAATTTTTTACAAGTCAATAAAATTGCAGTCATTTCATGCTATGTTTCATGGTTCATTTGTTAAATGTTTTTAATGAATTCCAGTCATTCTTCTATTATTTTATGGCTTGCTAATTATGAGTGGTATCTATTAATGTGTTGATTTATGTCCTGATTTCTCATTACATGGTTAACATGTGCTATGTATGTCAAATGAATGTCTTTGCTTGATTTATGTGACCTATAATAATGTTGATTGTAGTACTGTAAGATCCCATAAATACAAAAAAAGGAATTCTAGTTCTTACCTCAATGACTCCAAAACCAACAAATAAGTAGTTAGAAGTTTCCTTTTTTGTAAAAAATTGGAATATTATTGAAAGGGAAAGGTGTTTCCAAGTAGGGGGGGGGATTTATGGAGACTAATCTTGGGAGCTATACAGAAAAAAGATTCTTATTTTTTCACTTTGTAATTTTTGCAAAATAATAAAATTACAGTCATTTTGTGGTGTGTTTCATGGGTTTCCATTAAATGTTTTTAATGAATTTTAGTCCTTCTTCTATTTATACGGCTTGCCAATTATTGGTTGTTATTTGCAAATGTGTTTTTTGATGTACTAATTTATGTTTACGAAATTGACATGTGGAAGGTGCATTAAGTGAACGTTTTTGTTTAACTCAGATGCAAATCAAGATCAATAATGATTTGTTATTTTTGTTATTGATTAATCATTAATCATTAATCATTAACCTGCAAACATGCAAATCAAGATCAATTTTTGCACCCAAATTTACACTAACTTAAACAAAGAAAATTGTCAAAGCTTCATTAAGGCATTAAAGATATACAACAAGTCCAAGAGACAATACTAATTAACAATTCAATATTAGATAAAGCATTGCATTTTTTATTGTTGAGTTTTATTTAAAGTTCATTTAAGGAAATAAGAGTTGATCTATATTTTTATACGTCGAGTAATTATTTCCTTGTTATCAATTTTATATCGTAACTGTCCTACCTAAAAAATTTCACACTTAGTGTCTCAGTTTCCTGAGACAGTTTAGTCTAGAACCCAATTACTTCAAAATTTCTTGGATCTTCCTTGAAACAAAAGCAGATCTCTTACATCAACAAGTCACCAAATAAAAACAATACATCTATAGAGAAAACAATGAGAAGCCTCAACCATATTTTGGTTTTAAATATTTTGAAGAAAGTAAGCTTTCCTCTTGTTTCCTATGTTGGACATATGGATTGTCTTGCATTCGAGAGTATATGGAAAAATAGAAAGCTAGAGAAATGCGAAGGCTTGAAAGAGATGTAACTCTTGACATTGTAGTGAATGTAAACCCTTATCTATCAATGTTTCCAATATCTATTGTTACATTTTGTAGGTTCATACCTCGGGCTTTATGAATTGTTAAACCCCATGCCATACGAAGTGGTAGTTTCCTATGCGATCCTCTTGTTATAGGAGATATCGGAACATAAGTAGGATTAGAAGCATCCCATAAGGGTCCTTTGTAATGGAGAAATTCGACAAGAACAAATGATGGTAAGGTAGGACGTTGTTCATTGGAGTTGTAGACAATGCCAATGAATTTTCCAAGTGAGCTATTAACAAGTCCTGCTTGAACCCGTAAATTAGCAGTTAACATGACTTGTTGACCAATAGAAAGAAGGACCTTTAATGGAAACTATTCGTCATCAATGGATTGGTGGGCATCTTTGTTCCTTTGATCTGCAAAGCAATGTGCAATTGGAATATTAAGGTGTTTGAGCATGTGTTTGGTGCAACCAATATATTAGTGGGGTACAAGTGGATATATTGTCAAAATGAATAGTTTTCCACATGTGAAAGGCATGAGGTTGTTCTTGTCATTAGGAGTGCCTAGTCTTCAATAGTTAGTGTTTCACTTCGAAGGTTTAGTAAGAGTTGGCGAAAAGATGTTTGAGAAGGGGTATTTCCTTGTTCTCAAAAAATTGTTTTGAGTGTGATAAAAGTATCAAATGTATGACGGAGAACAGTTCCAATAGATGGGCCTACATACATGAGGATTACCTTTACAGGAGGCAATTGTTCGAAGTCACCAAGAAGGATAATGGAACAACCACCAAACGAGATTGTATAATGTGAGGGGAAATCCTATCGTAAGCGTGCATCACATTGAGTTAACATTTTTGGGCCAATATAGCAAATATGGCGAAGTTCTTCTTGAAGTTTTGAAAGGGATTGGCCTTCAAGGGGGTGCATTTAAACAATGGGTATTCGAAAAGCATAATGTATTGTAAATGGATGTATGTTAAAATAAGAAACACCAATTGGATCAAGGAGAAGAAGTGGGGAGGCAGTTTGCTCAGATGTAGTTTGGAGTGCAAATTTCAAGCAAGATATGAGGTAATATTTCCTGGTTCCTACAGTACCTTGAATCACCATTTTGAATGGTTGAGTAGGTGTAGTGTTTCTAAAATGGGAAATCACAATATCAAAGGATATGCATTGTGTGGGAGACAAGGAATCAGGTGAATTGGAGAACGACGGGGTGTGTTCATGTACTGGGTGGACAAGCGATTGAGGTCAATGAATAGTCTCGTTGTCTCATGTAGATCAGTGGTTATATTGCTATGTCTCCAATTGTGATTTTTGTCAAAATCATGATGTCCAAGCATTTCAAGGCCATCAATCAGGATGTTGTTTCCTAGTTGCATTTGAGAGAGAAGTTCCCATTCATCCATGCTATGGGGTAAGGGAAAGGAATTTGAATTGAAGTTTGAATCATCGAATATAGGTGTAGAAGGTTTTTCTTCTGCGCATTCAACATGCCACACAACATATGTATCTTTAGTGTGATGCCAATGAGAAATTATTTCAGAACTTGTTGTTCCAATATCCTGATGGATGGAACGAAAAGGTTTGTATAGAAGAAGTTTGCTCCAACAAAACAGTTCAAAATATGAAGAATGAAAGGGAGGAATGGAAGTGAATTGTGGATAGACTCTAACAATATTGTGATGCAAGTTTTGTTTCCATGGATATTTTTTCCTATTAGACAAGAAATACCAAGAATGAGTAGCTTCAAGCAGGGTTAGATGTTCAAGAGCAAGGGGTCTTTTCATGTATGCAAATATGATGGTGGAGGGGGGGGTTGGAGGGGTGTTAGTAGTGTCATTTCATACACGGTGGAATACACTTTGGCTCACATTTAGGGAAAATAAGTGATGGCTACAAAACACAAGAGGGAGCTTTTGGAGCATGTGACACATCTCTTGTGCACTAATGTCTCATTATGCAATTGTTTGTGCAAGGAATCATTTAATTAGATGAAGAATGGGGCCATCACTTGGTGCTGCATGTGCAAGGAGGGAGAGAATTGCATGGTAGATTTTTTATTTTGGCTCTACTTTTGATGCATACTTTGAAATGTATTTGAGGACAACATGTCCAGAAAGAACATGTTGGGAATCAAAATTATCCCTCCATATTGAAAGCATGGTAGGGTTGTGAATATTTAGAAGGGAATAATTTCTTGCAAGATTGTAGGTTTTATGTCCATTTGGATCAATGAATAATGAATAAGTAGCTTGTAGTTCATGTGGAAAACCATAGTGACATTGAACATATGTTCCTTTTTTGTGAAGGAAAGTTGATTCTGAACATCTGGTGTGCATTTGAACAAAATTTACAAGTTCTTCATAGTCAACTGAGTAGTTTGATGCAAATATGGAAGGTGATGCAAGACTGCATGGATCATTTGAAGTAGAATAGTGTAACCTAGATGTGGAAAAGTGGGGATTACGAGGATTCCAAGTTGTAACATATGTGTCAAAAAAAGTTTTGCAGCTTCAATTGTAAGAACATCTTCCGAATCTAAGGTGTCCATATTTGGTGCATCTTCCAACCAAATAAAACCATGAATGTGTGTGGATCCTCTATGATTCCATTCATACCTACATGGGAGGAAAATGAATATATTAGAAATGAATTGAATAAAGTGAGAAACACAAAGAGAAGAATAAGAAGGAAGAGATAGTAGAATACCTATACCAAGAATCCGTTATATGTAAACATTTTTGAAGCATGGGGACTTCACTTAGTGAACATCTCACATATCAAGTGCGATCGTGGGATACTAAAGAATACCCTTAATTTCCAGAGATATTGACCCAAACTCTTTTTGTTGAAACCCCCTCCCAATACTTAAAACCTCCTCCCCACACCTTTTTATACCTCAATCCTTATAAACCACCCTACCCACCCCCACCTTAAACCCCTCATCCCTCCAATACCTGCAATATATTGGTTCAATTTTTAATAATTTTAAAACACACAATATGAACTAACGTGATAGGATTTGGTCAACAAGTGAAGCCCCCGTGTTTTGAAGCACCTCTTGAAGGAATGTTTTGAATCTATTATGCATGTATTATGATGTAATATGTGGATTTGATATGATGTTGTGAATCTTCCATTGGTAGTGTTGAGCTAAACCGGTAGGATGTTCAGCAGGCATTAGAGCATGCAAATCTAGCCATTTTGTCTTAGCTGCACTAAGAGTGAAGAAGAACGTTGGTGTACCTTGTTGATTGATCATATTTGTGAGTAACTCTACTTTTGTTCCAATACGAGTGTGTTCCACATAATGAATACCCAAACCTTACGACCTGTTCACCAATTTTTTTCATTAGGCATGTCTTGCAATTGGTTAGAAAGCTCAAGTATTGTGGGAGGTAGTGTGTATTCAAGATTAATTTTGACAAAAATAGAAGTAGTAGAATTTCTCCGATGACGCATGATTAGATTGTATATGTAGTACCACAAGTGAGGATGTTGTCCAAATCTGTTGTCATGATAGTGAATGAGGTGAAGTGCATATTCGTGCATCTCAACTTCATGAATGCGTGGTTGTTTAAGCATTGTTGCACCTATGAGAAACAAGGTTGGAAAAGCCATGGAAAGAAGGCCTTCTATGTTGTACTCATTGATACGGGAGATTCCTATAGGGGGCCAATCAATGGAAGGTGGTAGTGGGATATTTGGTATGTGTAACAAGTGTCTAATTTCTTCAACGTCAATTCTAGCATTAGTTTGTGTTGAAATAAACAAGGAGGATTCTAATTCATAGGGTTCAAATGATTTTGGTGGTTGAACTATAGAGGACAAGATTTGTTGATGAGATGATGTATCATTTCAATTAACATGTGAAATCGAAGGTGAAATGTGTGGTGAAATAAGAGGAAAATAAGCTAATGAAATTGGGTTGACTTGTACATCCTTGTAGTATGGGTTGTTTTCCATTTTGTATTGAAGGGTAGTAAGAACACATGTGTGACTAACAAACAGTTCATATGGATTGTTTGTAAATTTTCATTTGCAAACAACAAGGATGTCAAGTTTTGATATTAAATGGGGTAGGGATGTGTCAATATTGGAAATTATTGGGGGAAGAAAATAGTATGGTCATAATATTTATATTGACCACCATGAGCATGTATGAATTGTAAGATTGGGTTAGCACGAATAATGAGCATTTATTCAACTTGTGTAAGTATTGCAAGAACAGGTGGTTTGATTCCTGGGTCCATATTGTTTTCCAATGAAAAGCGATGGCCTTTTTGTTCAAGAATACAATGAGCACAAGTGTATGCACCATGGAACATTTTTGTTGTAATACCAGGGTGACATTCTTTGCAAATCAAGCAGACATGCATACCATCTAGTTGGTTGTTGGTGCAACCCACCAACAAAGCCTCGTCGACAAGGGTTCCCACTCTGTCGACGCCCAACCAATGCGATCTCCCTGAGAATCAACCTAGACAGGTTTGACCCCGCCCAGCAACACTTGCAGAGCAGATGAAGTCTCACTCGAGATGTTAGAACCAAGTTTCTGGCAGTAAGAAGGGAGGGTATGACATCACAACTCAACTTCATAATAAACAGATACTCCAGAGATTGTTTAATAGAATTGCATCATTCATCACATATTTATTAGCATAACCAGTAAATAGCTAATGGATCACATTACTTCATTCATAGCAGTAGTAATAATCATTCACATAATAGATATAGTAAACATCCATCATTATCATTGCAGACCATAGAAAAAGAAAATAAGAGACAAAATCACTTTAGGGCAACATCCATCATGTCATATAAATTCTGGGAAATGGATTCTCAATAAGCAGTACATCTCCATAGCATGAGACTAAAAAAGAATTGACACAGACAGAGTCGAAAACCTACTCACAATAGACACAGATACAAAAAGATCCCCAAACTACAAAATCTTCTCCATAATTTTCTCTCCGAGTTCTGATCAATAATATATCTCCCAGTATTTTTACTATTGCAACTCTAGCTCTATATATAGGCTTGTGCCTTTACATCCAAGGTCCACTTCTAACTAACTTCTAACAAAATAGTGACCTATATCCACAAAATGTGGTCAATCGGTACAAAATTGCATAAATAATTCCAAAAATGGTTATTCCTCCGTCTATCACGCTGTTGTGGTCCTTCATGATGGCCTGTGAGCTTGTACAGCCTCTGTAGTGTTGCATAACTCACTTACCCAATACACCTGCCAATAGGCCCCCAACAGAGTATTGTGGCTCATCCTCGAGCCACGTTAGGTCGATAGGGTGTACTCCATCATCTTGGTCTTGAAGTCCTCAAACTGTTGTGAGATCTCTTGAACCTAGAGATGAACGCGTTCAACTACATCCCTAAAATTCAGCATGTCCTGCTTTAATGGGTGCTCCACCTCGGCCATGCCATCCACCATATTCCTACTTTCTTGTACTTCCTGCAGTGTAGCGACTGCTTTCACAGCCAACTTCTCGCTAATGTCTTGGAATTCATGGAGTTGGGTGTTGCGCTTGCGCTGACGTTCTTGTTGGTGCAACCCACCAACAAAGCCTCATTGACATTGGTCCATTTTTTTATGAAATCATTGATGTGCATCATCGAGGCACGTGTTCGATGGATTTAGCATAGGGTATGGAAGGGAAGGTCTTTTGGAAGGTTGGGAAAGAGAAAATGAAGAAGACATATCCATAGATAGATGAGCAGCTCTGTAAATACGATGTTGTTTCTTGTTGTTTTTATCTCTGTTCTCTGCATATAAAACTCTTCTTCGTGCATTGGCTTGTTCATTGTCGTTAGTCGGCATAATTCCTACAAGAAAACCGTAAACTTGTTTAAAGACTTAGAAGCTTTGATTGTTGGCAGTGACACATTTTCTATATGTATTAATTGTGAAGTATATGGATATAAAACATAAGATAAAAAGAAAATGTTAACTGATTGCATATTGGGAACTAAGAATGCACCTTAAAATAATATTTATGGAGTAAGTATTTATTTTCAATTCCTAGCTTGATAATTGTAAGAAAGAAGCAATATAGAAGAGAAAAGTGTAGTATGAGAAAGAATATATGAAAAAAAACATAAAATGTAATTATTGTTTTGTATAGAAGAATGAAAAGTTGTGCTAAGAAAGAAAAGAACAAAGTTGTTTATTTTACAAATAAATACAATAGGAAATTAGTATTGTATTGAAAAGTTACCATATTTGTTGTATCAACAATTTAGGTTAAAAATGTTAAGTGATAGCTTGTACAATGGAATTATGAGACTTAAAAATAGAACTGTTATAAGGGAATTAAAAAAATATCCTACTATGTTGAACTATGAAATAAAGACTTAAAATTGATAATTGAGAGCATTCATTATATACAATAAAAAATGCTTAAGTATCAATTCGAAATAACCTATGTATTTAAATGTCCATCTGAAATTTCCAATTATGTGTTTTCAACCATGACAATTACAACGTTTAGGCATGCAATTCCACATAAGGTCTCTCTTCTAACTGGAAGAGTAAGAACTAATTGTTTGTTGCAAATATTCTGGCCTATTTCAACAATTGATGCTGGTTCAGTTGAGAGAAGACATATGCCTTTTGCATAAATTCCCATGAGTTGGTTTGTAGCATCATCAAAATCTATGACGCCATGAAGGTATCTAGTGATATCTTCCAAGTCAACCTTTAGTATGTATCAGTAGTCACATTCAAGAAACTCCCCATCACATTTACCACAATGCCACATGTCTCCAACTTTGTGGGAAATATTTTTAATGCATTGTATACCATCAACAAAAAGAGGGAATGCAAGGAAATGAAATTCATCCATGTTAACATTTGTGATGGGTGCAACAAGAGAGCACCAAATAGGTTTTTCAGATGGTTGAAGAGTTTGTATCTCATTGATGGTAATGATTTTATGAGGAGAAGAATGAGAGGAATTGAATTTTCAACTCAAAGATGACGATGTTGGACAAAATCGATTGTCATGAAACCATCTTTGGAGAACCACCATTTCTTCAATATTTGGGTTTATAAAAATAGTAGTGTTGGAAATAGTCCCAACAATTTTTCCATTAAAATATGTAACACGACCGCCTTTGATTGCTACATCTGGAGGAGTAGGTAAACCGTGAAGGTTGGAAATCTCGACTCCCTCAATTTGAAAATTCTCTCCCCAAAATGTTATGTCAATATTATAGCCTAACATGTCAAAGAGTCCAACGCTGCACCGTAGATTATCAACACCATCCCATTTGTGTATCATGGATATGGTGAAACTGAAATGACAAGTCCAACAAGGTCAACCATGGAATTGATAGGTATAGTTTGAATCTACTAAATAGTTTTAAAGTTAAAGCAATATAAAAGTATTATCGGGTATTGATCTAAGCATGGTTGGATAATTGAGGAGGAACCTAGGAAAATCTCATCATGGCTTTTCAAATGGTTGAAAATTGGATTGGATGCTTTCGTTGTGCCATTTGATACTATGTACACTATTTCTATTTGTATTTGGTGATACAAAGAGAGTGCCAATTCACTGAATTAAAATATAAGTATTTCATCGTGTGAAGCATTAACAAGGTCAAATCCAAACACTTTTCCAGACCCTCGTTGGTTTCCATATTCATGTATGTTTTTCTTGGAAATAAATCGACCTTTAATGTTCCAAACTTTGCTAGAAGAGGAGAGTGATGTGAATGGGATAATCGATGCAAAAAAGGTAGGGTTTTCATTTATTGAGCTAGGGTTCACTGCAATAGAGGAACTACTCTTGGAGGGAGAAGATACAGGTAAGTGGTAAGGTGCAGGGTCTCCAATAATTATTGCATCCACTTTGACAACTTTGAGTGCAAGTAGTGGGATAGTCCTATGAGAAGAACTATGTTAGAGAGTAATGGGAGATAAAAAAACTGGATGCATGAACAGTGTGAAATTGATTAAGTGGGAAAAAAACAACGAGGAAATTAAACATATGTTACATTATGTACAATGTTGCATGTGCATTGGGTAACTTTGATTATAGTTCCTTATTTTAGTTGTCCATTTTCTACAAGACTACTATATATAATTGGAAGCAATAACTCATGCTTGTGAAGGCCGTATGAGATAGAAATTTAGAACTGAATAGATGATGAGTTGAGTGAGTTCACTTGGTTTAATAAGGAGACCTGTACCAATGGGAAAAGGTTGACAACACCATGTAGCAAGAGTGAAATAGAATCTTCAGTTAGCATAGTATCCATAACATGATGATTCTTTTATCCTATGGATTGAAACATGGCATGAACAAAAAAAAGCTATTTGCAATGTAACATATCCATGTGACCTAACTAAAATGCATATATATAAAAAAATCTTCACATGAACATGTTCCATGAGTCCGATTATTATTATTCATTATCTATTATAAATATTAAATGTGGATTGTCACAAACATAGAACCACACCTTATGGTTTTTCAAGCTTATAGAAGATATTTTAAACGTCATAAAATAGTTGGAATAATATCACAGGATTTCTGGGCCAAGGTTTTCATCTATTTTCTCTTTGTTTTCTTGGGTGAAAGTCGAAAATGGAAAAACATCCAAAAGTTGTAAGGAAGAGTTGGAATTCCAATTTTCGAAGTTAGAAAGTTGGAATTTGGTAAAACAAAATAATGGTAAGGTAGAAAGCTAGATTTTTGATTCTCGAAGTCGAAAAGCAGAAGTCAGGAAGTTGGAAGTCAAAAAGTAGAGAAATAGCCAAAAGTGTCTAAGGAAAGTTGGATCTCCGATTCCCGAAGACGAAAAGTGGATGTCCGGAGGTTGGAAATTGGAAAGCGAAAAATGTAACCCAAAGTTCTAAGGAAAAGTTGGATTTTCGATCCCTGAAGCTGGAAAGTGGAATTCGACAAGTCGAAAATAGGGAAAATGAGGATTTTCGATTCGCCAAAGAGGAAACTGGAAGTCGAGAAGTCGAAAATCAGGAAGTTGGGAGGTAGGAAATTGAAAGGTGGAAAAATAGCTGAAAGTTATAAGGAAAAGTTGGATTTCCGATTTCCAAAGTCAGAAAGAAGAAGTCAGAAAGTTGGAAGTCAAAAAGTAGAGAATTGAATATCAAGTCATGGCTTCGTGGATTTTCACATTTTGAAGTCATAAAGCGGAAGATAGAAATATGGAAGTCAAAAATTGGAAAAGTGATAGGTGAGCACCTCGCTTCGTTAATTTCCTCATTCTAAAGTCAGAAATCAAATGCGGGAAAGCCTGAGGTCGAAAATTGAGAAAGTGACAGGTGATCACGTCGTTTCATGTATTTTGACATTCCAAAGTGGGAAATTGGAAGGTGGAAAGGTGGAAGTCAGAAATTGGAAAGGTGACAAGTGAACAGTTCACATTTCTAGATTTCTACATTCTGAAGTTGGAAGTTGGAAGGTGCAAGGATGGAAGGAAGAACTTAGAAAATCTAGTTCAGTTTGGAAATGACTGTTCTGTTTACAAATTGGATCTGTAAGCTTCAGAATGATTGTTATAGTGAATTTCAAGCTTGAGAATGATTGTAAGAGGTTATCAATTTTTGATGTCCTTGCATCCTTAGGCTGAGTTCCTTACCTAAAACAAGTGCAGATCTAGGAAATTTACAGTGGGGTTTACTAGTTAGTTTCCTAAGAAAACTACAGGTGACACACTTTCCTTTTAAAGACTAACAGTATTATAGATGGACCTCACTAAGATAGAACATCGAGATGGTCAATATATAACCAAATACAAGACTCAATGATTCAAAACATAGCATGAGTATTACACCATTATGAAGTCACATAACCAATACAAGTCATAATCCTTTTGCAACATAGCACGAGTCACAATTAATTAAAACAGAGAAATAGTGTTTCACCATCTCATAAGAAGCACTTTAATTTAGCCTAAAAACTAATACCTATCATTTTATTGACATTGAAAACACCTCTTTAGACATATACATATATACCATGAGTTAAATAGATTTGCGGAAATTTAAAGACAGTAATAGAACCTGTTTGTAAGGTCAAATACGAAGAAAATATTTTTCTACCACAATGAATTTTCAAAACATTTAAGCAGATTGAAGAAATACTTGCAAATATGACAAGGTGTAAAAACCTCTGTTGGAAACTCTCTAGTGTAAACAAAGCGCAACAAAATCAATATAAGAAAATCAAAGGAAAATAGTAAGAAATAGTTTTTACCTGAAGCTTTGTATATATGTGCAAAGCAAAGGCGGTGCATCAGCAAATACGGTAAATTGAGTATTGTAACAAGATCTTGGAGATCCTCATAAGGCGAGCCAAAATTAGGATATAGGCCCATGTCTGAGTCAAATGACAAGATTTCTTGCATTAATGGAGAAACAATGCAGTGATGAAGCATTAATGTGTATGAAGGGACATGGAAAAGTTTATTTCATCGAATGAAGCGGTAATGAAATGAAACCATGACCAAATTGACCCCACAAACTGTGAGCTTAAAGCCACAAAAGCCGTCAAAAAAATATTATCCTAAACCTACAAAAGCTATTGGATTGAAACTTTCACAAAATCCTGGGCATAAAATATTGGCAAGGGCTATGCCCAATTGAAATAAATGAACTACAGTGAAGGATAGTGAAACCCTGTACAAAAATATCTGCCAAGAATGATCGTTTAGGGAAACAGATAGAAGTGTAGTGAAAACATGAAACCCACCTGTAAAAAAAACACCCTAAACACCATTTGGGAAGAAGGATCCGCAATTGGAAATATGATATGAAAAAACTATCCATAAGTCCATCAATCCATTCACCTGTAGCACCAGTAGTAAAACAGAGGACACCTATGTTCTATAAGAAATAAGTTCTAAAATAGAGATTACAGAATCACGTTGGGACTCAATTGAAGTGCAATACAAAAAAAACCAAAATTGATCACCATACCTGCATGAAAACAAATGTCAAGACATAACTCCATCTATCAATCCATTCATGTGTAAGAACACCTGTAACACAAAAGACAGTTTCCAAACTCCTAATCGCCTAACACACGAGCCACATGTCGCATCACCATTAGAAAAGGAGACGGGGAATCTTATGAGATTGTGTCTCCATTGTGAAATTCCTTTGGCATAATAAATGAATATATCCCACCATCCACCTAAGCAATGAATTTAGAGCATAAAGTTTAGGGAATAGTTACAAGTAAATCATCCCAACATCCAGAAATGGGGGTATTTTCAAAAAATTTCAATCTCAACACTCAAAGCATATAAATATAAACCAAGACATCCAAGCATCGAGAATTTGGAGGATTTTCAAAAAAAATCAATCTCAAATAAGAGGATTTTCATAATTCCAAATGAATATAGCCAATCATCCATATTTATGTGGATGTTTCTATCTTAACTTCTTCACATTTGAAGGAATCTTCATTGTTATCGCATCAATTTTATTCACCTATGACATTTAAGTGAGTTTAGTTATAAGCATTTGCTATTAGTGTGAACCACACCTGATACACCTCAAATCATGGTTTATAAGTTTTTAATATATATATATCTATATATATATATATTTTAAATTTATATCTACTACAACAAATGTAGCAATTAGCACATAATTTAACATCCTTCTTTAGTGTAATTTTCTTCTCATTGACTTGGAAAGCCTGACACTAAACTTGGCATTTTCTTACATTCCATTAACACAACTAGTTTAGTGCCTAATTTAGCAATGAAAATAACACCCTCTTTAGTGGTATCTTTATTGCTTAATTTATCACCAAGAATAATGCCATGAAGAGTGTTAAGAATAGCACTAGGAATAACACCTAAGATAGCATTAGCTTTAGTGCCTAGTTGATGCCATTTTTTTCAATTTTAATGCCTAATTTAATGCCACATGTCACATAGACATAAGAACCCATTTTTGCATCCTTGGTTGCTTCGAAATTAGTGCCTTGGCTACTTTCACCTTAACACCCTATTTGGATTCCACATTACCGCCATGTTTTTCATGAACTTTAGCACCAGGTTTTGCATCCATGTTAGCACCCAAATTTTCTCCTATGTTTACTTCCACATTAACACATTGTTTGGTTTCCACGTTAGTTCCATATTTGGAATTCAATTTAGTGCTAGGTTTTGCATCCAAATTAGCACTAAAGTTTGAACCCATGGTTGAATCCGCATGAGCGCCATCTTTGGCTTCCGAAGTCTAGCATCCAGTGTGACAACCACTTTAGCACCTAGTTTGGAATCCATGTTTTCTTCCACAATAGAACCACATTTTTCTTCCCATTTCGCAACTATGTTTGATTCATGTTTTCCTTGCACATTAATGCCACATTTAGCATCCCCTTTAGTGTCTACTTTTGCCTCCTTTTTAGATTCAAAATTTTCTTCCATTTTGTTTGTCTAGTTTGGCTAAGTTCCCATTTAGCACTGCATTTTGATTCCCATGTTGCTTCTCATTTGTGTCATATTTGGCTTCCACTTTAGGTCCAAGTCATAATTCATCTTTTGCTTCCTCATTGGCACCACATTAGGATTCCTATTAAGTGCTTACATTTGTAGCCAAGTTTGTGTGGATATCTTCTTCTACATTAGTGCCAAAATTTTCCCCCACATTAGCACCATATTTTTCTTCTTGTTTATATTGTCAAGTTTTTCTTCCTTCTTATGACCCCTTTATTATAGTTATTTCATTAATTTCAATTAAATAATGATATATATCATAGATCTCAAGTAACATAATGAAATATACAAAGTAGATATCACAATTCAAATTTATAAAATAACATTTTTGAAAAAAAAATAGGAAAATGGACAACATTGATCCAAAGTAGTAACATCATCATACTTATTAATTATCCATCGAGAAATAACCAACACCTTCCCATATATATAAGTTAAGAAGACGATACCTATACCATCATCATTATCTTTCATCAAAAGAAGTGAGATTCAAATATATTGTTGGACCAATAGCATGCCATGGAGATCATTAAAGTAATAAGAACAAATCACACACACACACACACACACACACATATAACAAGAAATAATTTTTATGATATCAACATACCAAAGTCAAAATGATAAAGGGTGATCAAATATATGCGTTGATAACAATATATCCATGAGACAAGTCAATTATGATGTAGAATGTAATATGTATTTGGATCATCACATAAAAATATATAAACATCTCCAATAGCATGGAGAAAGTAATAATCATCAACATTCTCATTATAAGTATCATTAACTACCGGGTGATTCCATGAAGATGGGTAACACTTTTTGGCCAAATTTGGCGATGAAAACCTGATTTTTTACTCATGTGCTAGATAGAAGCCCTCAAAACGCATATATGCCATGTGAATTTGGACTTGCAGTAAAAAAACAAATTGTAGAATATTATGTTGGATTCATAGTGATATTTTTAAAAAAATATTCCAATGTCATTTAATGTGTGAATTTTTGTATTTAATGAACTGTGTGACCTTAAAAATTTGAAGAAGCTAATAAGTGGCTCGTGTCCACGTAGAGTAATTCAATCTTGCATTAATAATTTAAAATATATATATATATATATATATATATGAGCATGATCTACATAAAATGCAGTGTGATGTGCATTTTTTTTTGTTAATTTTTTTCGCATTATACAATTATTTATTATTTTTTCTTTGAGCCCACATTCGATTTCAACATCGTTTTAAACACATATTTGTCCACGTAAAGCAATTTTTTCTATTTTTTCTAAAATTGAAAAACCAAAGATACCCTTTTGAAGAGGACACGTCGATATGTGATGTGTACATTTTAAAGAATTTTTTGGCTATGTATTTTTAACTCTGCGGATTTTTCTTTGAGCTGCTTCGAAGTTGCAGTGTGGTTTTCTAAGTATAAGTTTTAGAAGTAATTAAAAAATAAATTTCATATGAATGCCAAAATGCGTGTATGATACCTCAATGGATAGAAGATTCATTGGTGAATTTATCGGTATCAACTCCGCTCAGTTATGTGCTAGGAATGGCAGGGTGTACACCTCTGTAAGGCACATAAAATTTTTCATTTGTTTGAATGTGGGATAAGTCTATTTTCTTAAGCCCTCGACTGAGGTATGAACCTCGACCGAGGTATTTAAATACCTCGGTCGAGGTCTTAATGAAACCTCGACCGAGGGTTTGTAAAGCCCTTGGCTGAGGGTTTGACAAACCCTCGGTCGAGGTTTCGTTAAGACCTCGACCGAGGTATGAGCTCGGTCCAGGTCCTAGTCATGTAAAGTCCTTTGGAGCAAAAGCCCGGGAGTGAATTCAAACATTAATGACACTCTAAATACAGACCCAACCATCTTTCCCACCCGAATTTTTGATGAAACTCTATATAAACATAATTCATACTAAGCTAACTCTATCCTTCAAAATTGCCTAATTTCTTTGAAAAAATGTTTGTTTTGTAATACAAATTTAGCATTGTAGATTGTTTTGCAGGTATCAATTTGGATTGTTGATCAATTACAATGGGAAGCAACCAACGTCGAACAAGAAGAAATGAAAGAAATCAAAACAAAATTGAAGAGAAAAGAGAGAAAGATAAAGAAAGGAAGAGGAGAAAAAGAACAATCTTGAGAGAAGAAGAAATTCCAAATGAAGCTATGATGGAGGAAGCAAATCCCATTGATATAGGTGGGTGAATCCACGGACCTGGGTAACACTTTTTGGCAAGCGCATTTCGGCAAAAACAGAAAAACGCACCTCAGTTGAGGGCTTGTTAAGCCCTCGACCGAGGTCTTAATATCTCAACCGAGGTTTTATCAAGCCCTCGACCGAGGTATCTAAATACCTCAGTCGAGGTATTTAAATACCTCGACCGAGGTATTGCGGGCTTTACAAACCCTCGATCGAGGTATTTAAATACCTCGACCGAGGTATTTAGATACCTCGGTCGAGGTTCATACCTCGGTTGAGGGCTTAAAAAAATAGACTTAGCCCACATTCAAACAAATGGAAAATTTCATGTGCCTTGCAGAGGTGTAAACCCTGCCATTCCTAGCACATAACTGAGTGGAGTTGATACTGATAGATTCACCAACGAATATTATATCCTTTGAGGTATCATACACGCATTTTGGCATTCATATGATATTTATTTTTTAATTACTTCTAAAACTTATACTTAGAAAACCACACTGCAACTTCGAAGCAGCTCAAAGAAAAATCCGCAGAGTTAAAAATACACAGCCAAAAAATTCTTAAAAATGCACACATCACATATCGACGTGTCCTCTTCAAAAGGGTATCTTTGGTTTTTCATTTTTTGAAAAAATAGAAAAAATTTCTTTACGTGGACAAATATGTGTTTAAAACGATGTTGAAATCGAATGTGGTCACTTTCGAAAAATAATAAATAATTGTATAATGCGAGAAAAATTAACAAAAAAATATGCAAATCACACTGCATTTTATGTAGATCATGCTCATATATATATTTTTTTAAAATTATTAATGCAAGATTGAATTACTCTACGTGGACACGAGCCACTTATTAGCTTCTTCAAATTTTTAAGGTCACACAGTTCATTAAATGCAAACATTCACACATTAAATGACATCGGAATATTTTTAAAAAAATATCACTATGAAGCCAACATAATATTCTACAATTTGTTTTTTTACTGCAAGTCAAAATTCATATGGCATATATGCGTTTTGAGGGCTTCTATCTAGTACATGAGTAAAAAATCAGGTTTTCATCGCCAAATTTGGCCAAAAAGTGTTACCCATCTTCATGGAATCACCCAGGTATAATTTCAAAGTTATGCAATTTGATTTTCATTTTCATAGTTTACAATTTGATAAATTTCAAAGTTATGCAATTTGATTTTCATTTTCATAGTTTACAATTTGATAGATTTCATAGTTTACAATTTGATAGTTGATAAATTTCATAGTTTACAATTTCATAAATTTCATATTCATGTAAATTTCAATTCCATATTGTTAGATAATTCACATATATATATTTTCATGAATTTACAATTTGATAAATTTCATATTTAATATAATTCATTTTTATGTACAAAAACAAAAGATAACAAATGATTTAATATAAAAAACAAGTATATAACCATAAAAAATTCAACAAAATTAAAAGAAAAATTTTTGAAATAAAAATTTGGATAAGATAAGATTTAATAAATAGAGAAAAAAACTAATTATAACTTTTTCTATTTTGAAATAATTCATATTTACAAGTTCATTTA
>LPNX011089608.1:1666-16666 GCA_001517045.1 Pseudotsuga menziesii
TATTTATTCAAAGAGTCTTGATAAAAGAAAGTATTGTGATAAGAAGAATGATGATATAAACAATCATATGCTAGATGTGACAACAATTAGTGGTATTATGGTTGAAAATGGTGAATTTGTTAATGTTTATGTTGTTTTAGTTTTAATAAAAGTTTGATCTTTGCTTAATTTTTCTTTCAAAAATTTATGTGGTTAAAGATCTCAATAATCATATCTTCAATTATGTCATCTAAATTTGTGAAAATGACTCCAGGAAATATTCCTTTCGATTATCATCTTCCTTGGATGATTTATCTTGAGAAGGTTCACCTCCTTCTACGATGGTGGATACGTGAATTTTTTCTTCTTTTCTTTTCCTTGCATTGCAATCCCACATGAAGTGACATTTCTTGCTACAATTAAAACATATTAATTTTGATTTGTCCATACCTTTATGGATCTCTTTCTTCTATGCACAGAAAGTGTTCTTTGGAGCAAAGTGTTTTCTTTCTTTCTTGGTTCTTGCCGTGAGGGAAAGATTCTCCTCCTTAGTGCTCACCATCTTTTTTCTGGATATGCCCTTCTTCTTGGATGCAATCATGCCAAAGTCTTTTGAAATTGGACTACTCTACTCTTTCGTTTACGACAACAAGAAATGTCTCCTATGGGGAGGGGAGTCCGTCAATGGCGGTTTGTAGAAGATCGTCCTCATCTGTCTTCACACTAATGCTTACCAGTTGATCCTTCACTTGTGAAATATTTGTGAATAATGATGCTACGGTCTCATCCTTCTCCATCTTCATGTTGCGTAACTTTTTCTCCAAATCTCTCTTTTGAGTAGGAGCCTTCTTCTCATAAATATTTGTGAGTGTGTCGAAACACTCATTTGTCGTCTTCAATGGTGTGATCATCGACAGGAGGTTTTCCTTCATGGAGTCATATATGATCATCTTTGCCTTTGCTTGATTCCTTTTGTAAATTTGTTATTCATGCATTTGTAGTGGGCTCTTCGATAACGGAGGTCACAAAAGAGTCCAGATCATGCTCTTTAAGAATATTGAACACCCTTTCCTTCCATGTATTGAAGGTGGATGTTCCTTCGAGTCTATCTTCTGGTCAGACAGATATAGAACCCATTGCTTCAAGCTCTTGTTCAATGCTTCAAGATCTATGGAGGCTTAGAGTGTTTGCACAAAACTAAGCTCTTACACACCCTTGCTCTGATACCATGTTAGTGATTGAGAAAAATATGAAGATAATTGAACTTTAAAACTTTAATCCACAATAACGGTGCATATGAATATCATCAATAATCCAAAGATGTAAATCAAACCATAGAACACAGGATATACCCTGGGAAAACCCTCCACTAATTCGGAGGATGAAAAATTTAGCAAATGATCTTAGAGTATGATTGATAAGTAGCAAAGAATGATTACAACACAATAGCAGATTGATCTCACCGAGAGCACCAGAGAGTGGAGATCGAATGAAACACTGTATCTAACATTCCAAGTGCATAGCACTTTATTAACAAGTCAAATTAGGTTTTACAACAAAAATAGAATGGTTGCATGTATCAGTAACATGTTAACACTTAGAACACCGATCCATCTTCAATCATGTGCCCCCCATTGATCTAGTGCCAAGCTGGCACTCCATAATTAGTTTCCACTAGAAGATATGTGCCCTTACTGACTTGCTGCCAAGTTGGAAATCCATAATTATCTCCCACAAGAAGATATGTGTCTTCCATTCATTAACTAACTCTAACTAGGTTGTTAATTGATCTTAACTTAATGGAACTACATGCAACTGAATGGAACCGAGTGTAATTGCATACAACTGAGTGTAAATGAACTGAACTAAATGGAACTGCATGCAACTGAATGGAACTGATTGTAATTGCATACAACTAAGTGTAACTGAACTGAACTGAATGGAACTACATGAAACTAAATGTAATTGAACAGAACTGAATGTAAATGAACAACACTGAATAGTAGCTAGTGCTTCTCCATCAGTGTTTATTTCCAACAATCACATGCATAAATTAAGAAGTTGATTCCTTAATTAACTAAACTTTCTTTACCATAACTAATACTCAATTGATATCTTATCAATTCGAGTTCACTTGATGGCAACATGGGAAATTTGAATTCTCTCTCCATCTCTATGCTTATATTAAATATCTATGCATGATCCATATGCGTATTCATTAATTAATCATATATATCATATCATACTCATAAGATTGTTTCCAAACCTATGATCATATGTATTACCCCGGTTCATATAGTCACATGCTAAAGTAAATCACTTTAATGGCAGTTAATCCCTAAAGGAGACTTGTAGCACCTATTGACCATGATTATCCATACATCACATAGTATATCCACTTTAGATAGTAAAGTACACCACCTCACAACATGGAGATATTTGTAGAACTTGATATTACCCACAAGTTTACTGTCTTGATATTACTCACAAGACTCAGCTTGATATTACTCACAAGCTTTACTGACTTGATATTACTCACAAGTCTATTGTCTTGATATTACTCACAAGACTCTGCTTGATATTACTCACAAGCTTTACAACATCACCACCTCAATCATATGAGGATATTTGTAGGACTTGATATTACTTACAAGTCTATTGTCTTGATATTACTCACAAGACTGGAGTATGACTCTTGATGTTTTAATCTCAACACTCCCTCTTAGCGAGGGAGACATTCTCTGCCATACCAAGCTTATCTCGTAAGTGTCTAAACTTCGTCACAGATATAGGCTTGTCACAAATTTGCAATCTGCTTATTAGTACCTATGTACTGGAACTCATTTTACATGGCCATGACTCTAATGAAGTAAAACTTCATCTCGAATGTGTTTTATCATAAAAAACATATAGGGTTTTTGAGAAAGCTTGACTATTAACACCTAATGAATGTAGGCTCAATTATTTCACCCTAGTAGGTAGCTTCCCAAGCTACACTACTCCTCATTATGTAGTACTATCCGCAAAACACATTTTGCTTATGTAGTACTCTCAGACATACATCTTGCTTATGTAGTACTAGCTGCAATACACTTAGTTTTTGTAGTACTAGCCCCAAATTACATCGATTATCTCAGGATGAAACAATAGTTCGATAGCACAATCAAATAATAGGTCTTCCATGTATCAAATGCAAATAAAGAGCCTATTATAATGTACCTCAATAGTACTCAAACATATGCCTAGAAGAAAGCATAAAATATAAAAGGTTTGCTCAAAGACCAACCAGCTACTTACACAAAGTACCATCATATGGATCCAATACAAAAAAGAGTTTCTCTAAACTAGAAACCATGGATTTAAATCCATCACATACAACATTATATAACAAATGTGTAATAACATGCAAAAAGAAAGACTTATATTTTCTTTCACTCTTCAACATTTGTTGACTTCTTGAATCTTCTGCTATCTAGAGAAGTTCTATGTGAGCTTGCCAGTCTCTATGATGTTCTTCAAGTGATGATCACTTTCTCAATGATCCTTCTCTTTATATTTGCAGCACCCCAACTACCTCTCCAAGAGGTTTTAACTGTTCTCTAACAGTCCAAACTGTAAATAATCTCTGAGACTTTTAACCATGTCTCTGCTCATGTGGATGCTCTCCATGAGGTATCACATCCCTTGGTTTCCTAAGTCATGTTCTATGACTAACTGTTGGGGACTTTATATGTTGTCGCCTATGAAGACACATCAATACTCCATTTTTAACTAGAGTAGTTCTTATGTACTATACCAAGCTTGTCTCGGACAAAGGCTTAGTAAGAATGTTAGCAATGTTGCTCATATGTGGATATGTACCATGTCTCGAATTTAGCTGACTAGAAACCTCAAGAAAGCTTTACTTCTTTTCAACATGCTCTATCGAGATCAACACATGTGATCTTGATCACTATACTAGTTAGATTTCATATATCTTTGAAACTCTATTTCACTAACCAAGACATATCTAAGTCCACATACACTTGTACCAAGTAGGTACCACAACACATGCTATGTACATGTATATGTATAGACTGTAAAGCACATGACTGATCCCAGGACCTGTAACTAATCAAATATATCTCAACTAACTTGAATTCCTCCAAATATGAAATAAGAATTATAAAATTCCATATTTACCTTCATATGCATGACCATGGATTTGTAGTCCGTCATCTTGAAACTCTTCAGGCTCTTTTACTGCACCTTTTCCTTAACTAAGGAAAATATTTTTCTGGTGACTACCACACCACTAATCATAAGAATCATAACAAGATTCTTAAATATTGTGCTGAGCTTCCTTCTGAATTATGAGTATCATGCATATCTCCTTTTTACATGAGGTACATCAACAATCATGCTGCCCTAAGGGTGTGTGCAAGAAGTTGAGGGACCTTTTAGATGCAATGGTGGAGTGAAGTCAATCACTCTTGATCCAAAAAAAAGAAATCATCCTAAGCAATCCCTAACCTGCCAAGCCTAGTCCCAAGGCTACAAACAGGCATGCCAATTAGGATAGTAAACCAAATTTGCCTCTGTTTTATTTAAGCAAATCGTGCCTCTGTTTTATTCAAGAAAATCGCGCCTCCGTTTTAGTGAACAAAATCGTGCACGCGTTTTGGAAAGCCTATTTTTTTGAAATAGGCCAAGCACGTCTTTTTCACCGCATCGCATGGTTGTTGGACTTCTTTAGAGCAAATCTCGTCTGCGCGAACACGTTTTTGGGTGTGCCAAAGCCATCCATCTCCACACCTTTGGATAAACCTCCTATTTGTGAGGTATTTTCCTCATTTCTTTTCATGTTTTTTTCTCTTTGTTCATCAATTTATTTGCCCTAATTTGAAAAATTAAACCAAAATAAATTAAATTATGGCCAACGAAAACAAAAACCCCAATGGAATTGGCCAATGGAAACAAGAACCCCAATGTAATTGGCCATTTGTAACCAATTCCCCAAGTTAATCATAAAAATTAAATAATTTTGATTATTTACCAAAATTCATACCCAAAATTCCCATGCCCAATGGAAACCAAAACCCCAATTAACTCAAAAAACAAATGAATTTCACTATTTCCATATGCATATTCACAAGGATCCTTGTGAATCCATACCAAAATCCACAAATATGCAAAGTTTGTCAAGCACATTGCAAGTTTGCATAAGTAATTTACATGCCCAATGTAAACCAAAACCCCAATTGACTCATAAAAAAAAAACGAACTTCACTATTGTGAATCCAAACCAAATTAACAAATATGCAAAGTTTGACAATTATGTTGCAAGCTTGCCTACAACTAAAAAAAATCAAGTAGAATTCATATATTCCCCTAAAATACATAAGCAAACATGGTAAATCCCTTGCCTCTATCCGAAATATCGAATTTTCTCTTCCAAGAACATCAATAAACACCTTATAGTTTTGATTAAACTTCCCAATCCAAGTGTTAAAATAAGGTATAGAAGCTTCCCATGCTTTTAACAAATATTTCGTCTTGAACGAAGGGTACTTTTTGGTTAAGGTCAAGACAACAAAGTTCAACAACAGACTCTATGAACGTGAAGATACATAGGTAGGTTGATTTATTTGATTAAACATGCCAATCACATACTATCATACATGATATAATCTAGTGGAACCCTTGCAACCATAAAATCCATAAAGATCTGCTAAATAGACTTTGGAGTCCAAAAAACATCACACTACAACAAATAATTACATATCTAACAAAATCGTTGCCTATACTGGGATTTCATTCATCAACGGCACATTATGCCGCCTATTCTAGGGTCTAGTTGTTGCCTCTTCCCGCAATCTGGGAGCTGGTCCTACAAAGGCAATAGTCAGCAACTCACAATTTCGATGAAACTTCATAATCCAAGCCTTAAAATAAGCTAGAGGAGCTTCGCAATCAACATATGCACTCAAGACACTTTATGTACACATGCATACTTAAAAATTGGAATTAATACTTGAATTTAGGACATAAATATGAAATGAAAAAATGTTAAATGTTTATTCTTTACTGTAAAATTCAAGATCAATTTTTAAATTTACATGATAGATTTAGTTTATATGTTGTTATTTGTCGTACATTAGTTATACAGTTTTCAGTGCTTAGATATGTCATTATATCATCTGTTTATATTTCTAATGATATTTTATTTGTATTTATGATTGCAGTGGCTACTATGGATAAAAATGCGGAGATACTGAGGTTTATTGCCCATTTGAGAGAGATTGGTTCTTCTTGGAGGGGTGGAGATGAGCTCCGCCACTCCTTGTTAGATTCTTTGTTGTCTATTGTTGATACGATCGCAAGATCAAATGATGCTTTGTATAGCATCGCATCTTACAGGGAGAGGAAAAGACAACAATATGTTGATGGGTTAAGTTACAACGAGGTAAAAAAGCTCAAAATAACAAAACAACACACTATTCATTCTTTAGACTACTTGGGACAGATGACATTCCGGAGATCAACATGCCACATATTTATATTGAGTGGTGCACCTTTCCACCCATCAGAGACAATTGGATGGATATGTGGTACATGGTTATTTACATTCCCCCTCATAACAATAGGGAAGTACCGATGTGCTTCCTCTAAAAATTGTATGCAGAGTTTGTGATGGGGAAACATGTCAACTATTTTGACATGTTGGGATTCCAGGGAGTTGGTAGGGGGATGCCCCAACACCGACTCAATGCTAGGCATAGAGATGCCAATCCACAGATACCTGCACCCCGTGCCCAGCTACCGAGGGCAGACATCCCTCCTGCACATGACATGGTTTCCCAGACACAGGAGGCATTTTTTACTCTAGCTGAGATGGTCTCTCGACACACGACCACTTTTGACCAGAGAGCGCCCTCTTCCTCTGCTGGTGTACAACCACCAGCTTTTGGTGGTGGAGGGACATCTATTGGTGGGGATAGACCGACATCCCATGTGCCTCAGAGCGAGCCACACGTCTGCACATTGTGTGGGGGACCCTGTTATGGTCCTGGACCAAGACATGGTACCACTACGATGACTGGTGGTCAGGTAAGGACATTGTTTTAAAACTCTGTTATTGTTCAATTTTTAATTTTTCCATACTATATGTAACATATTAAAATATTTTTAATATATGCAATATTTACTCTTGCAGGAGATTGATGCCTCTCACGGGTGTGGTACTGCACCCGGTGTGGTTGTACCCGAGGCCCAAACAACCACCATTGAGTTAATATTTAAACACTTGTCATTTTGTTATTACATATAATTTTGTCAATGCATGTGTTAGTCTTCATTAATTTATTAAATTGTCTAATATTTACAATTTTTGAAGTTACAGGAATCCCACTTAGATCGTGATGCTAGAGACGTTGATATCAACGACATAGTCCAAGGTGGAATTTACGATTACTTGAAGAATGTAAGTACATGGGTTATGACTGAATCTTGTTCGAATTATTTAAATTTCTTACTGTACACTCCTTTATAGATCGTTAATATTTATAATTTTTAAACTTGCAGATGCTATTAGCATCTGAAGAGGGGAAAGAAATTGATGGAAGCGGTCACTCCCATGGGGGAGATATGTCCCAGACAGGGGTAAGTATATTACAACATGTTAGTTTTTCAATACATATTATTCCATCCATTCAAATCCATGTCTAACTATGGTAACACTTTATGACTGCAGACATCATCGCAGATCCCTGCACCGCCTCTTTGGTTTGGATCTCCCCGTAGTCCAAATATAGATAAGGGGGTTGTTTACACCAGACAACCCTCTTCCTTGAACAGAGCGGGTGTGCATGAGGATCAACCTACTCATCCCATGGTAATGTACACACTTCCAATGGCAGTTGTTGGTTAGCTATGAATTCACTTCACAAGTGGTTTTTCTTATTGTTCATTTTGCATGTTTACAGCATCAGGATGTAGAGTCATCCGTGCCAAACCTTAGTGGGATTTTTGATGCTGCGGTCAATGCCGCATCTACAATAGGGATAAGTCACACTGAGGTACATCTACTTGAATATTTGTAATTGTACATTTCATTTGTATTGTTTATGGACATGCACGATGTCTAACTATTTAATCATTTGGTGAATGTAGCCACATCCTGGTCCATTAGTGCATGCAATTGAGGTTGATGTTCAACCTACGGCTCCTCTTACTACTGAAGAGTCCCAGCGTAATCCCCTAGAAATGGTTTTTTCGGTGAGATGTTCATTTTTTACATAATTGATTAGTACTTTCTCATTCATGTACATGTTGATAATTCTTGAGATAATTGACATTTTTTTTTATTCGTAGAGAAGCATTGCAGAGAGGCTCTCTACAAGGAGGAGGACACCAGAGGCACCTATACCCTAGACACCAGAGGCACCTATACCCCCGACGGATGCAGTGAGTCTTTGTTTTATTTACAATTGAGTCATATTTTAAATTTTCAAACTTTGTTATTGCTGGACAGTACTAGTTCAGTTACCTGATCAAGAAATATTGTCATTGATTTGCAGTCGCCAGAGATGCACAGTGGTCATAGACAGAGTCAAAAAGCATCAAGGTCTGGGAAAAACAAGAGAAATTTAGATTTTTCATGTGTTAGTCCAGGACAAATATGTATTTTTATGTACAATCCGGAGTTAGAGTATAGGGGAGCGGTCCAGTACAAATGTACTTTTGTTTGTACATGTACATCAAATATGTTTTTGATACATGTACATTGACAGGCCATAGATAGGCCTTCTATTTTTGTATTATAAATTTCATGATATAAAAAATATTTCATATCAAGGCTCTTGAGATGTTCATGGTTCAGTGTTTTAAGTATGATTATACACGTGTGGCCAAGAATGTTTCTATGTGTAATGTTCCCAATTTTTTATAGATTTTATGATTGCATGGAGATATCAATTATAAATTTGAGAACAATGCACAATTACAATATTACGTAATGACAAAAATGTACATTTTAATTGTTTTTAACCATGATCCAATTGCATATACAATGTTATATTAACAATGTCAAATTGTATTCACAAATATGGAACATACCTAATACACAGAAGCACCCAGCATAGCTAAGCAACTGATCCAACTTGGTGGAATAAAAAATCACCTTACCCACATAACAACCTAACAAACTTTTAAAGGATGCACGAAGTTGACACACCTAAGTGATGCACCTGTGTGGTCTACATAAATAAAATTAGTGGGCATGATGTCCTTCATCTAACAAATACATGGGATACACATCAAACCTAAAAGTATCAGAGTATTATAAGGTTGATTCAAAATAATGGTTATGACTATATCCTGCACATTATTTTATCATTTTGTTAATGTACATGGCATTTGATGAATGGCCTCGAGTAACAACTTTGAAAGAGATGAAAGTTATGTGTGATTTTATTATAGTTTAAATTGATTAGAGAAGTACTATTCTGAATCTTTTTTTATAAATTCATGTTTATGGAGTATTATTCGAAGCATTCGTAGCATGAAGATATATATTTTTTGTAATAACGGCGTAATAGGTTGGCCACTTGTTTCTAAACATAAACATGTTTCATTACATGGTTACTGACGTAACGGCATTATCTCCTCCTGCATTTCATCATACAAATGATCACATCTCTTGGATGAGGAGAAGATCTACAATCACCTTCAAGCTGACCTCTATGTGCAAAAATTTCACATTCACTTACTGAGCAAAACCCTAGTTTCCAAAATTGACAAAAAAAAATGATCCCTTGTCCATGGACCCAGAGTAGAGGGCCACTCTAGCACTATCCTGATGTACTGAATCCAACGAAGCCGACGGTTCATCAATCCGAGCAACGGTCATCAATCTATGGAATGTTGAATCCCACCTCCTACAGGATTTTAAGGACACATGTTGAATCCCTAACCGGGGCATAGAATGGAAACTGTGCATCAAAAAGGGATTTTGGTGGGTCGTGCAAGCGTTCTTAGGTAGTTTCCATGTGGGAACGCTAGCCACATGTTCACGGTCAATGAATTTGCAAAGCCAACTCCTATGTGCAAAAATTGGGCATTCACTTACTGAGCAAAACCCTAGTTTCCAAAATTGACCAAAAAATGATCCCTTGTCCATGGACCCAGATTAGAGGGCCACCTTAACACTATCCCGATGTCCTAAATCCAATGGAGCTAATGGTTTTTCGATCCGAGAGACTGCATGATTCTATGGCACGTTGAATCCCACCTCCTACAGGCTTTCAGGGACACCTGTTGAATCCCTACCCGGGGCATGGAATGGAAACCGTGCATAAAAAAGGGATTTCGGTGGGTCGTGCAAGATTTTTTAGGCATGTTTTATGTGGGAACTCTATCCACACCTTCACGGTCGATCAATATGTGAATTTGACCCCCATGTGCAAAAATTTCACATTCACTTACTGAGCAAAACCCTAGTTTCCAAAATTGACCAAAACAATGGTCTCTTATCCATGGAACCATATTAGAGGGACACCCTAACACTATCCTGATGTCCTGAATCCAACGGAGCCGACGGTTCGTCTATCCGAGTAATGGTCATGATTCTATGGCACGTTGAATCCCACCTCCTACAGGCTTTCACGGACACCTGTTGAATTTCTACCTGGGGCATAGAATGGAAACTGTGCATAAAAAATGGCTTCTTGTGGGTTGTGCAAGATTTTTTAGGCATGTGTTATGTGGGAATTCTAGCCACACCTTCACGATCGAGCAATATGCGAATTTGACCCCCATGTGCAAAAATTTCACATTCACTTGCTGAGCAAAACCCTAGTTTCCAAAATTGACCAAAAAAATGGTCTCTTATCCATGGAACCATATTAGAGGGCCACCCTAGCACTATCTAGATGTCCTGAATCCAACAGAGTCGATGGTTCAACGATTCAAGCAACGGTCATGATTCTATGGCACGTTGAATCCCACCTCCTACAGGCTTTCAAGGACACCTGTTGAATCCCTACCCGAGGCATAGAATGGAAACCGTGCATCAAAAAGGGCTTTCGGTGGGTCGTGCAAGCTTGTTTAGGTATGTGTTATGTGGGAACGCTAGCCACACCTTCACGGTCGAGCAATATGCGACTTTGAACCCCATGTGCAAATATTTCACATTCACTTACTGAGCAAAACCCTAGTTTACAAAATTGACAAAAAAAATGGTCTCTTCTCCATAGAACCAGATTAGAGGGCATCCCTAGCACTATCCCGATGTCCTGAATCCAATGGTGCCAACATTTTTTCGATCCGAGCAATGGTCATGATTCTATGGCATGTTGAATCCCACCTCCTACAAGCTTTCAGGGACACCTGTTGAATCCCTACCCAAGGCATAGAATGGAAACCGTGCATCAAAAAGGGCTTCCGATGGGTCGTGCAAGCGTGTTTAGGCATGTGTTATGTGGGAACGCTAGCCACACCTTCACGGTTGAGCAATATGCAAATTTTACCCCCATGTGCAAAAATTTCACATTCACTTACTGAGCAAAACCCTAGTTTCCAAAATTGACCAAAAAAAGGGTCTCTTATCCATGGAACCAAATTAGAGGGCCTCCCTAGCACTATCCCGATGTCTTGAATCCAATGGAGTCGATGGTTCGTCGATCCGAGCAACGACCATCATTCTATTGCACGTTGAATCCCACCTCCTACAAGCTTTCAGGGACACTTGTTGAATCCCTACCCGGGAGAAACAAATTATCGAAGTGAAGGAGATAATTATCGGATTCAAGGAGATGTCCTTATAGGATCAACTTCGAGATTCAAGGAAAATGCAATAGACATATCCTAGATAGAGTGGTAGATAATGGTCTTGGGCTATAAGGCATGAGTCATGTAAGTATCAATATAATACAACAAATCCATTGTAGAAGTCTATTGAATTTATCAATATATCAAGCGCTCAATGTATCAAACTGCAAATAATCAATGAGACCATGAAACCAAAATATCTGACTACCACATACCTGACTACCTACCTGTGGTCATTCGACTAGACCATCGGGATCACCTCTAATAGCAACGGTATCCTTTAGCCTCTCGTGCTTGGAGTAAGGCAACAAGTATCGTGACTTTGATGAGTTCTTGTTTGGCATTGTTTGCAGCTGGAGGTTTGTGCCAATAACTAAGTTTGTATAATGGTATACAATTTGACCTAGTCTATAATCTTCAAATACATAAACTTTTTTCTTTTGTGCGTGGGAAACCTGTCTCAAATATTCCCCTTTGATAACTATTGACCCAATTGGAAAATCATTGCCCTCAGAGTCACTTAATGATACAATGAGGGTCTACTTCCCATCCAAGCAACGTGCCAGCCAGTAGTCAGTGTGCCATTCATTGTCTCTTGGGGAAACCACTGTGTATATGTGCCCTGCATAAAATAAAGTGCAGACCTAGGAGTCAGCTAACTAAACACAACTAGTCGTCAAACATTTCAAAGTGATCAACATAATAGTCGAACCTGGTTGTATGAGATCTGAAATGTGGTCATAGTCATGTGAAATACTCGACTGGACTTCCTCCAACTGGGATAATTTTGAAGTTATTTTTCAGCCAATGGGGAGTGATACACGATCCCAGCTGTCAACCCAATCTGTGGATTCATAGTTGTCCCATTCACCACTGCTACATGGATAACAAAAACAAGACAATTTTCTTGTCCACATTTCAACTATAGCATTGTCCGACGTCCTAACTGAATGGAATGCACGAGTTCCTTGGATGGTCTTGCACTCATATAGGTGTGATCGATCTACATCGACCACCTCCCAAAAATATCTATGTACATGTTCTTTTTGAGATGATTGGTCTTCTTTCCTTCTAGCTCCCTGCCCCATCACTGAAGAACGCCATGCAACAATGGTCTTTGCATCTCGGATGAGAGAAATAGTTGTGAATTTCATCTCTTTCCCACGTAATGCAGTCTTGATGCATGCACCTGCTCCATCATGTTCCCCTTTTCCGTGTTCGGTCTCAAAATAGTTCCAAATATGTGACACCTTTTGCCTCTTGTGGAGAATACATAGCCATTGGAAGACACGGGAATTTTTTAATTGCCCCGCACAACCATCAGACCAAATCCAATGTTGTTCCATCTGTACATTGTTATCCTCCAAGTGTTTGTAGAACAATTGAAAGCTATGTTGTACAAAAGCCAAGTCATGACACCAATCATCACTTATGTAAAAGTGATACTCCTTCAATATAACCTTGTTCTCTTCAGTACTATCTGCCCCATGTCTATAGGTGATATGGACCATTATGCTGACCTGATATGAGTGATAATATTGACTCTGAATCTCGTTTTGTGGTTGAAGAGTGTAGTTTTCTGCAAAATTGACCACTGATAATATAGTTCCAATAGGAAATGTATCCCTGCATGCTCTAAACTGCTCATCTTGCCAACGAGCCACATGTACATGCTTTACATAATGTTGCGTCTTTTCAAAGAATTCCTCCATGAAGTTGCATACCAGTACCTGGTAGATCACAATAAATATGTACAGATCAATAGGTTGTTACATATATGAAGTAGCAATAGATATCAATAGGAAAAAATACTATTCAGGAACTCGTTGCTAACCTGAGAGGTGACCAATTGTATTTTTTTCCTTTCATTCCCTCCATCGATATCATACGTGACATATTTGAATGACTGCAAGTTCACTTCATGTCTCCCAAGCTCATGCTCATCGGTGACATGTATCCATTTGTCCAAAAATGCCATTCCACCACACCTTGGGAATGTCCCATCTACGCAAGGCCTTTGATAAAATGTGCAACCTTCTGTCCTTCTACACAAGATGCTATGGATAAACTCTCTAGATGATGTCGGTGGCAATTTAGTTGAGCATTCCTGCACAAGAGTGTTATGCAAAACACGCAATATATGTATATATGTATCATAATAATAAGTGTACTCAATGTGATATCGACAACATGTGTTACGAGTTGTGTTTATTTTAACATACCATGGTTTGCATTTCTCGAAGGATCTTTGGCCCAAGTTAAGTTCATTATGTTCATGCCTAAACCTCTCATATAATTATGTTTGTGTCCTGTCAAGAAAATGTTTAATGTGGGGCTCACGATCCCTTGAACCCATTCTCAATTTTAGTACATATTTTTGGTTGGTTGAAGGTCTACTATTGTCATGCCAAAACTCTTGCACCAGTCCCTTTACCGCATCAATGAGCTTCATATCAGAGCGTGGAAACCTGCCAATGAAGGACCAGACATATGTTTCACCAGAGTCAAGTTGTTCTCTTCTAGAACAATACCTATTGAGTGCTTTGATATCCAATCCTACAAGTTTGGATGTAGGCTTAAGAAGGCGAACTTGGACCTGGTGCTTTTGTTCACGATTGATTGTGACAACACACGGCGAGCTGCATTGCGATCCTTTGAACAAGATTTCTTTCCAATATTACTAAATGCATCTACCAAACTTCTGACAACATAAGAACCTGGTTCAAAACTATTTATCATCTTTATCCTTAAGTTTTTCCTAACAACAGTCATAGACCTAGATTTTAACAACGATATAAATAATCTACATTTATCTCCATCACATTTAGAATCAAAATAGTTGACAAGTATCTGTTGAGCTTGATATGCAATACTGCGTTTAGACAGCGTACCTTCAAGCGAACCAATGAGACTTTCATCAATTTTATACGTTTTGGAGTTCTTCAGCGTGAAGTTGCTAATGGAGGTAGGGAGGTTGGAATTGCACCCTGTACCATATCACCCGGTCGGTATAGCGTTTGAACATGAGCTTCATGTCCTTTCATGTCTTCCTGACGGTCGGACAGTGGCAATTGGAAATCCTCTTGAGTGGTCTGAACAACATTGTCTTCCTCAAGCATATCTTCGGCATTCAATGTCTCTCTAATTTCGTCACTTGTATACCCACATTCAATTAAATATAAAGGTTTCAGGTGGTCTTGATGTGCACCTACA